>OY856414.1:414607600-414867600 GCA_963693085.1 Alisma plantago-aquatica
AATGAAATCATTATAAATAGTATTTTGACTCCGCATAGTTTCTAATAATAGAATGAATCAAAATAAAGAAAATAAAAGATTAAGAGAGAGAAAATATGCTTAAATAAGCTTTATTAAAAGATAACTTGCACATGAAGATAATACCTTTTTCCTTTTTGAGTTTGGGACTCAGATTGGATGTGTGAGTATATTAAGGCAAGATAAAGACTCCCTTAAAATTTGGTTGCAAAGGGATGCACAGTTTGCGAGATATAGATTTGTGAAGGAAATCCTAAAGTAAGAGGGAGGAATACATGCCACGTTATTTCCTGATTAAAATCAACATTTAAATAGATGGGAATAAAAAAAAGAGTGTGCGCAACACCTTGAGTCCAGAACGGAGGAAATTGGTGACATTCCTCTCCTGATATCTCGAGATTCCTAGTATAACCGGACTAGGAAAGGAAACCAGTGGCTCCAAGAAGTCCTCGCGGTCCCGATCATAGTGGGATTGGGTGCCTTCCATGGCCAATGTGGGATTTCCCCAAATCAGGGGAAAGCACAGGTGCACATCCCCTATAAATAGGGAGGGGCGCACACCCTGAGCATAACTCGGAATCTTACCCTTGAATCCACACTGATAAGACGAGTAGTTGCACGCAATTAGAAGTGAGATGGTACTTAAACTGACCATGGAGCAGTTGCTTTTCTCGCCGGAGAAAGAGCACCTCCGTCCCAGCATCTCCAACCAGTTCAGGAAAGGCTGAGGGCACGAGGAGTTTCGGTGGGGCTAGGCGGAGCGATGGGGATCTTCATCGGCGACCGAAGAGCCAGATGCCCGAAGTCAGCCGCGGGGTTGACCGCGGCAGGGCGCTGCTTCGCGAGCGGGATGAGCTGAGGTAGAAGATGAGATGGAAAGTACTGCCCTACCCTCAGGAGTATGTGGCCCTGAACCCTAAAGCACGGGGGTACCGATGTCTTTCAGCTAGCCTTGCCAACCTAAATAAAAGAAAACAAGTAAGTATGACGTGTCAATTCCTTATTGGTCAATCAAGCTTTATTTTGTAAAAATTGTAGAAACTACTAGGATGCTCATATGAAGATAAATTATACATGAAAATTTATCAGGAGGATGAGAGGAATCCAATAAAAATAATATTAAAGTTATACTATGTTTCTAATTGCAAAAGTACATTAGTTACATTAAAAGTGTGGGTAGAAACCCTATTGGAGGGTAAAAGGTGAATCTTTGAGGTTTAAGGGGTTAACTTGGGAAATATAAACCTATGGAATAATAAAGTAAAGTTGCAATCCATTTTACATGAAAAGTTGATTAATTTAGGGTTCCATGTGCTTGAATGCGCATTAATGGGCATTGAAACCCTAATGTTAGTAATTATGGTTCATAATGGATTTAATTGTTTAAATTCATGTATTAAGCTAAATATGATGGTCCTAAGTTATTTGCACATAAAAGTCCTTAATTCTGGATAAATACCCTATATGTAGTGATTGGGGTTTTCTCATGAATAAAAGGTAGATTGATGGTAAAATGAGTTCATATGTTAATTAGACCCTAATGAACTTTGAATTAATGATAGATGCGTATAATGATCTTGTCATGGATTAAAAGGATAAAAATAGTAGCTTTAATGAAAAGAAGCTTGATGAAATTAATTAATGATTAATGTGCCTTTAATATGGAAATAGAGTTATATGTTGTTAAGATAACCTTACTATTGAAGAATAGAAGAGATAATTAGGGTTTATGAGTAATGGCATAAAATTAGGGTTTAATATGGTAAAAGATGAAGGGAAACCCTAATTGCAAAATAAAACCCTAAAATGGATACAGAAACCCTAGAAAGTGAATCCAAGTTAATAAAGTAGGTTCTTGATAAAGTGTGTAATAAATAGAGTACTTATTCTTTTCAAGAATTATGTGATTGTTGACTTACTTGGATTGCATGCTTGGATGGAATTACTTAATACTTGTGAAATCATCAAATCAGGTATGTGGTTACGCTTATGAATATCTCGAGATAGATTTCCGAGGTTTTCTGAGATTTTCACCGATGACTTGAATAAACTGTTTGGATGTTCATATTGCAATTATAAAGTGACTATGACTATCACATAATGTATATGCCTTCTAGCTCAGATCATGGTCCCCTCTGTGTCGTAATGGCTGACCTAGTATATGGCTACCTAGAGGGTAGGTCCATCAGGTCATGAATGACTTAGTATATGGCTGCCTAGAGGGTAGGTCCATCAAGTCACAGTGAGTTAGACATTAGGCTACCTTTGGGTGGTGCCATGCGACTCTACCTTTACAGAGGTATTATATAAGTCCTTATAGGGACAACATAGAGTTGTGGATAGGTATGGATTGAGTAGTTTGGCTTAAAACGTAATCTTGGTTGTTAAATGATTAATTGAATGATTACGTTGTTAACATAATTGCATAATTATTGTTTCCCCCACATACCAGCTTCGGCTGACCGACGTTTTGTTTGTCGGTGTTTTAGGTACAATGAAAAGAACCAACAGTAAAGTGGCATATGCGGTACAAAATGAGAATTAAAGTGCAAAGGAGGATTAAATAGATTAGTATCTGTGTGGATAGAAGTTTTGAATCCCAGTTTTAAAAGGTATGCAAAAGTTTTTATTTTTCTCCATTTTTCAGTATAGTTGGTAGAATTTAATAATTGTTAATGATTATTTGTCGAACCTTTGATCTTGTTAATTGGATAACGGCACCGACCTTTCGGTCTCCCTTAATTGGGGGTTACCGAGAGGCGGGGTCGTAACATAAAATGTTGTAGCGGATCATTTGTCTAGGTTAGAGAGGGTAGATGAAAAATATTTACACATACCCATTACCGAGACATTTCGGGATGAACAACTTTTGAAAGTGAATTCTAAAGATCCGTGGTTTTCATATATTGTGTACTATCTCGCTTGCAGGATCATCCCGGATGATTGGACGTATCAAGAGAAGAAGAAATTTTTCCATTCTCTATGATATTATTTTTGGGATGACCCTATTCTCTTGAAGCAATGCAGGGATGGTGTCCTACGCAGGTGTGTACTTGAGGTGGAATACGAGAGTGTTCTTCGTCATTTCCACACACTACCGACGGGAGGACACCATGCGAGCTCTCGTATGGCAGCCAAAGTACTAGAAAGTGGCCTATATTGGCCTACTTTGTTTAGGGACTCTTACGAGTTTGTGAGACAAACGCTTACGAGTTTGTGAGACAATGTGATTCCTGCCACAGGGCGGGTAACATTTCAAAGAGACAAGAGATGCCCCTAAATATTTTCTAGGAGGTTGAGATATTTGATTTATGGGGTATAGATTTTATGGGACCCTTTGTGTCCTCAAATTCTAATTTATATATCCTTTTAGCTGTTGATTATGAGTCGAAGTGGGTCGAAGCAATACCCACAAGGACTAATGATTCCACTGTAGTGTGCATGTTCATTAAGGAAAATATCTTCTGCAGGTTTGGGGTGCCCAAAATGATCATCAGTGACGGGGGTACACACTTCAAGAATCAAAAGTTCTCGACACTATTGAGGAAATACGGGGTCAAACATAACATTGGTACCCCGTATCACCCACAAACTCAAGGACAAGTGGAGGTCTCCAATCGAGAAATCAAAAAGATCTTGGAGCATATTGTGGCTTCCACGAGGAAGAATTGGAGTGCCCAACTACCGGACGCATTGTGGGCATACAGGACGGCATACAAGACACCTATAGGCACCATGCCTTTTAGGTTGGCGTACGGTCGGGCCTGTCACTTACCGGTGGAATTAGAGCACAAAGCACATTGGGCGCTGAGAAAGCTCAACTTGAGTTATGATGAAGCGGGGAAGAAGAGATTACTTGAATTAAATGAACTTGATGAGCTACGCTTGAATGCATATGAGAACTCTCGGATATACAAGGAGTGCACAAATTGATCCATTATTGCCATATTCAGATGTGCACCTTCAAGAAAGGAGATTGTGTGTTGTTGTTCAATTCGAGGCTGAAGTTGCATCCCGGGAAGCTAAAATCCCAATGGAGTGGACCATTCACAGTAGAAGAGGTCAGACCACATGGCGCAATCATGGTGCACGATGGCGAGTCTACATTTTTGGTGAATGGACAAAGGTTGAAGTTGTATTTTGGTGAAGATTACACGAGGAAGGTGAATGAGGTCAAACACATTTCACTTTCGGATGTGTGACAAGATTCAAGTTGTCTAGCCTAAGACGTTAAATAAGGGCGCTTGTTGGGAGGCAACCCAACCATTGATACTTTAGTTTCGTTCCTTTACATTCGTAGTTTGATTTGTTTTAACTTAGTTTTTAGAGTAAAAAAGATACCATGATCGTTTGCTACATGTGCAGGGCTGAGGCAGAGTCGATACCATCGACCCTTGTGTCGATGGTATCCACTGGGGTACAGGTTGGCGACTACAAGAATCACACTGTGTCGATACTATCGATGGCCTCATCGATAGTATCGACACACCAACAGGTTGATCGCCAAGTCAAGGTCGATAGTATCGACATGCAAGTCGATACCATCAAGATCTCTGGAGATTTTCAGAAGAAATCGTCTCAGTGATGTCGATACCATCGACGGGCCTGTCGATGGTATCGACTTATTCACACACAGAAGGTGGCGGCCGGCCTCGCGAGGAGTTTCCCTAATAAGAGAGTCGATACTATCGACTTGTGTCGATAGTATCGACGCGCCACGTCACCGATCCGCGAGAGGAGATCAACGGCGATCGCTGCAACCAGAAAGTCGATCTGTGGGATGGGTCGATACCATCGACACCTGTCGATAGTATCGACACGTCAGCAATCCGGGCCCCGCAGATCCAACCATCGATGACTGTCGATACTAGCAAAAGTGCGGATTGTGCTATGCGCGTCGATACCATCGACCCGCGTCGATGGTATCGACGGGCACACAGCGTCCGTTATATAAGGAGAGGTCATTCGTCATATGACGTCACACCTTCAACGAGTTCTTCCTCCACTTGCACCGAGCGTCCTCCAGAGCAACCGGAGCCCAGTTACGAGCATCACGGAGCACAAGTCTTCACCGAGCCTTCATACAGTAGAGATGATCTACTCCGACCTTCTCTGGCCTGCATCGAGCTCCTTCTTCTACTTCTCTTTCTTCTGCAATCATGGTGCATGGTGCTGGTGCATCTTCTTCGCGCACCAATCCGATGGACATCCCGGAGTTTGTGCCGCCACCGACTGCATCGATTCCATGCCTGCGGCTTGTTCATCCGTCCGCAGAGGTCAAGAAGATCTATGAGGAAATTCTGAAGAGGAAAATCGAGCCAACCCGTTATGTTGAACGGGAAATGATCTGCAACTTGGGGTTCAAGGCAAATCTCGCCTACGTCTTGAAAGGGCAGGCGAGGCACACGAGCAGGAGGCCCGATGAGATGGAGTTTCATGTTGACGGCCAACCGTTCTTCAATGAATGGCCTACTTACAAGGAGCTGGTGGCTGAATTCATGGCGTCGTTGGACGTCTGTGTCGTGCCAAACGACATCGTAGCCACAGACCGCGAGTGGATCAAGGGCCGGGTGTCTTTCTGGCTGTACAACAATGACTACCATCTTACACTCTGTCAGTTCAATAAGATTTACAATTGGCATCATTCGCCAAATGACTACCGGCGGCCAGTCAACCGTACCGACTACGACGCAATCTTCGCCGAGCTTGTGACGGTGCCGCCGGGAAAAGTTGTGAGCTACCACAACGCGGCGGTAGCAGATTTCGAGCATCCATTCGTGCGGGTTCTACACCATATGATATGCACCATGTTATTTGGCCGTGGTGATCTAGCTCTCAGCAAGTTCCAGGAGACGGACTTGTTTTTCTTGAACAAGCTTTTGAAGCGCCAAGAATGCAACTAGGGCACGTTCTTTTTAACGCGTGTTTTGGTGGTAAAGAGGAGTACACGGAAAGCTCCAATTCACTTTGGAGGGCTTATCACAAAGCTGGCACACTACCTTGGGCTGAACTTCTCATCCTTGACTCCTCTCTCCAGCCGAAGCAAGGTTAACCTCCAACATCTGCACCGTTCCAACCTTATCTTGCTTCGAGATGGTTTGGCGTACGCACATTGCCACGTCAACCAAGCATACAATGAATGCTCGCTTCCCGATCCTGTCTTCAATATCGAAGGGGCGCAACATTTCTGATGGCCTATCATAGCCATTGCTGACTCTGATGAAGACGGCGGCAACGACGACGACAACAACAATGAAGACGAGGCTGAAGAGGAAGAGGAGGCCTACACTCCTCTTCGGGCATGAGTGGCACCTAGGAAGCATCCTCACATGCATCTGGGTGCATCTTCATCTTCACAGCCTCCGCCACCACCACCGCCCTCACAGCCAAGCGAGGATGCTTATTCTATGCAGGGCATGTATGCAATGCTGCAGGACATACAGCAGACACAGCAGCATCATACAGCGCCATACGTCGATATTCATGACACAACGAACCGGCTTCTTGACAATCAAAGGGCCATTTTTGAAAATGAGCGCCTCATCCTCGACAACCAACATTTTATGCATGATAGGTTGAATAGGATGGAGATGCATCAGAAGCCCTTCTATGATCACTACTGGAGCCAGAACTATTTTGGGGGGTATCCACAACCTCCACCCATGCCCCAGTATGATCCTACCTTTCAGGGGCAGTACCCGACTTGGGACCAGACGGCTCCGCCGTACCCGCCTCCACCAGAAGAGTAAATTGGTATCTCTGTTCCAACCTTTAAGATTGTTTTTGACTATGAGGCCATAGTCAAATTCAAGCTTAGGGGGGGTAGTTGGAACAGTTCTCTATCTTTTATTTTCTCAGTTTTTAGTTTATTTTGTTTGTTCTTGTCACTTGTTTCTGGCAATCTTAGTTTGTTTGTAGGATTCACATTCTATCTAGTGTAATCGTGGCTGTCTTAAAAATTTTGTGTCATCTCAGTTGCATGTACATGGGAATTAAGGAAAACTTAAAAATTTTGCAAGCTTGAGTGTTGTTCAACTTTGAGCACTTAACTAAAGGAAATGATTGGTTTTTTTCAACTTTAAAATAGAAAATCACAACTGTACATTCCCAATGGTTCATGAAAAGTGGACGGAATTGGTTGTTTGAGCCTAAACTGACCAAATGATAATGAGACTTTAATCTGAAGTAAGAGAGAGAAGCTTCTTAACTACTACACAGGTCAGTAAGGAGGGACACATTATATTTTTTTTCAAAGGTTTAGTCAATTAGTCTTGTGATCTGTTCACCTCATTGTTTTTCACAATCCACCATAAGAATTGGAAGTACTTTACGGTTTTAACCTTTTTGATTGCATGTCATGTAGAGAGGACTTGCATTGCAACCATTTTCATATGTTTTGCATGAAAAATGAAAAAATAGAATAGGTTTACATGCACATTACCTTTAGGTGCATGTCATTTAGTGCATTCATAATTTTATGCATAGAGTATATCATGTACCTCATTTGTTCTTTAATGGTGAATTAAATTGTTCCATACCTTCTAAAGAGTGCAAATCTTCGAGTTATGCAGAAAAAATAAGCCCAATAAAGCATTCATTGTCAATTATGGATATAAGGGCTTAGAGAAAAAAAATCTGAAAAAAAAATCTGAAATTGAAAAAAAAGTCATTTAGAAGCAATTAGAATAAGAAGGAGAAAGGAACATAATCTCACCTGCATTTTAAGATGAGTAAGTACATGACATAGCTCAATTAGATATCCATCTCGTTTTGAGACGGAATGTTAGTGCATGCATCATTCCACCCAATCTTATGCATTAGGTAATTTTTCATGTGCATTTGCATCATTTAGGGCATTTTTGTTTTATGCATGTGAAACCGTATAATGCTTCCATTTCTTCCATGATCCACCCATTCCATCCACCCGTTGCTCAAATTGGTAGGCCACCGTGAACTTCTCCTCACTTGTGAATATCAGGAGAGCTGCTTCCATGTAGATGGTAGTTAGGGCGAGCAACGTAGTATAGGAGATCACAAGATGCACCGAGTCTGGACCGGCGAATTCTATTATGTTAACTGCCTTATGTGATAGTGTTCATCAGTTTGGAGGTAGATATCTTTTATGGATGATTACTGTCGCCTTTAGGGTAATTATCATTCTGTGGTTAGTGAGGGCCGGAATGTGAATGTCCGGTGGAGATCATATGGGATGTTTGTTGTGATGATTTGTTCTTTAGTTGACTCTGGAAATTCTATTCTAAGGTTTAGTTGCTCGAGGGTGAGCAATGTTCAAGCTTAGGGGAGTTTGATGTGATGATTTTGAGTCGCATTTATAGACTTGTTTTATATGTGTTTTATGCATTTATTAGTCATTTCTATGGTTAATGTTGCATAATTCATCTACTTTGGTCTATGAAACTTCTCTATGTTAAATCTCCTTTATTTCAGTGTTTTGAGTATAATTTATCAAAAGAATATGTTTTGTGTAGACTTATGTGGTTTCGTGTGTTGATTTCAGGGAAAACGAGTATTTACTGCCGTCAATACCATCGACGGTGGTCGATACCATAGACCAGGCCACAGGTTGCCAGCCGCAAGGAGCATCACAGAGTCGATACTATCGACAGGAGAGTCGATGGTATTGAGATACCTTCAGGTTGCTGGCAAGAAGACAGTCGATACTATCGACTAATGTCGATACCATCGACAAGTGGAGCTACAACGATGGTAAAATGACAAAAGCGACGCCTAAGAGAGTCGATACCATCGACCCTCATCGATGGTATCGAGCTAGCATCGGTCGCGATAAAGAAAAGAAAAGAAGACCAACCGATATAGTGCAGGGTCGATACTATCGACTCACGTCGATAGTATCGACACCGTCAGATACATGTTTGATTCAGATTGATCTAAATCTGACGGCTATGGTTATTTGACGACCTAACTCGGTGATTATACCTAATGACGGCGGCCAAGAATAAGACATCACGTCATTAGTCGATGCACACATCCCGAGAAGGTGTGGAGAGAAGAACGGAGCCCAGAAGCACACCCCAGCCGATCCAGACGCTGAAGAAGACGATTTCCACCACCAAAAGGCAAGAGAACGCGTATTCTACGCTAAGGAGCGATTGGATCTTCTCCGTTTAGGGGTTTCACCACTCAATCACGTTTTTCTCCATGTTTCCCTTTTTCTACTCCACGTTTTGCTCTGAGATGAACATGCGGGGCTAATCCCCTTTGTCTTTAGGACTGGGAGTAACCCGGGAATTCATTGTATGATGATTTTATCATAGTAATTCATATCTTATCTCTTAAATCCGTGGTATAATTTCATTTTCTTAATTATATTGTTATGCTTGATCACCATAATAATAACCTAATGCCCTTAATTACTTTGAAAGAAGAATTAATGGTTGAAAAGAGACAAAATTCACATTAATTGACAAATCCCTTGAACAAGGTGGTGTAAGGTTAATGGTGGATACCGAGAGATCGTTTTTAATGCACTTAGTTTAGGGTATAGGTTACTACGATAGTGGAACCGACCTAGACATAGGTAGTGAATTGTACCATGACAGTGGGCAATTCTAATTTCAGGCCACTACCCGGATAGAGAGATAAATTTGGATGACTGAATAGAATTTAATACAATGAAAACCTGCGGTGAAACCGCAATCCTAAAGATCTCATTTTGAATTGATTAAACCAAACATTTAATCAATTGCTTTGCTTTGTTTTATTTTTGTTTTCTTTTAATTTTAACAACAACTCTCAACTATTTAATCGGCTTAGCTGATCGCGAGTAGTTCGTAGGAGTCTCCGACAATTTCACGTATCCCTGAGTTCGACTCGGGCCTCACAAAGGCCTATATTACTTCGACGCGTTCACTTGCGTTTCTGTGCACGGTAAATTTGCGTCATCAAGCTACTAATATAAATTACCATATAAACCAAGTACACTATTGGAGATGAGAGAGATGAATACAATGGATATCCACCAAAGCTTATAGCTTTCCACAACTAATTCACATGTATGATGCATAACAAGCTCAATGAAGGTGGTATCCAATTCTTAGATCAATTTAGGTAGAGCTATGTGGCCATACTCCATGTTGAAGGCAAGGCATGCCTATATATAATATAGCTAATTAATTCAATCACCTAGCATCAAGGGAAACATCACCATTCATCAACTTATGTCTGAGTTCTATTCTTATCTTCCATACAAGCTCCATCCTCCTAGTAGTTGTAACTGAGGCATGATAGTGAATCAATAAGGGAAAGGGCCCAAATGGGAATTAGGTTGATTCTATGAGTGTTCAAGCCAACCTTTACTTTAGTTGTTAACTATCCTCCCACAAGGTTGGGAAATAGAATCTAATGACCAGGATTATCAACCCCTATGTAGGGAAATTATGTACTCCAAAAGGGTGTAGGACTAACTAGGGTTCCCAAAAATTGAGTCTCAACCACACGTGGTTTGGGAGTGGAAATCACCAAATTAGATATGGATTGAAACCCTATTTGGTATTCCACTACTCAGGATTAGGTATGTCAACTATGTCTAATGGGTCACCTACGTACCTAATCAAGGAGCAATATAGGATATCTTGAAATAGTCAAGTTACTGACTGCTTTGGCATTGATACCATTTTGTAAAGAGTGGGATCTGATAGGGGATCCACTTTCTACTAAATTGAAGAATAAGTCCATCAAATTCCAAATAAAAAGGAAAGGAGGAATTTCATTCATTTCTCAAATGATATACATATTAGAGCATGAAGTTTATAAGTAGCAAAAACAAAACTATTACAAAGTTACATGATGATTCATTTACAATAGTTCAACACTATAAAAGGTGGTATAACAAGGTAACAAGATATACATCTAATAAACCTAATCGCATACAAGACTTGTTACAGAGGGAAACCTGACCATTCCAAGCTATCCTTAGGTCCAATACCATGTATATGATCTTTGTACATCCTTGTCTTCTAATGTACCTACACCTGGGTGGAAGGGAACATCACCTAGAACATAGGAAACAAGTATAGGTCAGCAAAGGCTGAGTATGTACTTATATAAAACACTTTTGGGCATTATATTAGGTTCTAAGTGTAAAATATATGTTCCCATAAGGAAAGGTCTATTTGCATTTAGGTGAGTTCAAGAGAAATATAACAAGAGAAATGAGGCATATTAAATTCATATTACAAGCATGATGATAAAAGTGTCTTGCCATAACAGTTTACCACTAATCTCAATATAAAACCAACAATTGTCTGCATGTTGGTATGTATGCCTTGAGATCCAATCATGGGATGATTGGTGGGATACATTAAGATTGATTTGATAAACATCAAAGGCAAGCTTCCAATTCTTTCTGTTTCAGTCATATGAGATAGTGATAGAACAAACTGAATGTCTAGAGAATGACAATACTCAATGACGTATGCCTTCCGGTTCAGGACCTGAACGATGAGATCATACAGATGCTAAGAGTTTTTACATTCTTATTATGTCCCTAGTCGGATGTCATTATGGAAGGTAGATATACAGCAATGACACACAAGACTAGATTGTGGTGTTAGTTGATGACAGAATCTCATTAGTCATGATATGGAGATATCAAACCAAACACATAGGTACTTGTTAGAGAACAAGTGTACCAGACAGACCCACCGTGAGTATGACACATGGAACCATGACATGGTAGTCACAGTCAGTTCTCACAGTGATGGTGGTGAGTGTGATTCTTTGACCTGAAATCACTACACTCAACACGTGTCATTGGGTACACTTTGACATCATCAAGCGCAGTCCTGAAACATGGGTTGTTATAAAGGTGATGATTGGGTGGCTTTGACAAATGGGGATTTTGAGGGGTGAGTGATAGATATGGGATTTGTCCCTCCTGAGGGAATTTGATATCCATGGCCACTTGATGAGTAGGATTGAGATAGGCGTGCATGCATGTGTGAATCAATATATGATATCGATGTCATACATATCTCCTCCAATCTACTCTGAGATCAAGAAAGTGAATGAACATTGAAAGGATGACTGTTCCATGCCTTGAGTTCATTCAGGATATCAGTGATAGAGGAATTATACATTCACTGTAACACCATTCACAGATTGTAGGATTGAAAGTTGTTCTCCAACTTTCTATTTCACTTGGGTAGCACTGATGTGTGACTGGGCACCGCTCTTTTCTTGTGAAGTCATAAGTGTTATGGACTTTCACTGCCAACGTGAAATAGACCTACAGGGTCACACACATAGGATTTAACATGGAAGAGGAGTTTATCCACATAACGATGTTTAGATTGATTACTAAAGGATTTAAGAGTTCAATTAAACACTCAATCAATTGATAGCTCAAAATCATAGTGTTCAAGGTGTTAGACCGATTGATTGGAGTATCGGATTGATTGAAACTGTGATTGACTGATTTGCATGGTCTGCTGCCCCAACCGATCGGCTCACTGAGCTGAACCGATCAGCTCAGGTTGGTGAACCGATCGGCTCAACTGTTGAGATGATCGTCTCATGTGAAATGAGATGATCGACTCAATTGTTGAACCGGTCGATTCATGTGACCAACCGAGATTGTTTGGAAAATTAGAAGACTATTTTGCAAATACAATTTGTTTCACTTATACAAATTCGATTTGGACAAGGATTAATATTTGATTAATTGGAAACAAATTTGAAAGTCAATTTGATTTGGATCAGGACCATGAACCAATCGATTCAGAGCTCCAGCCGATCAGCTCAGAGCCACAGACGATCGGCTCAGGTTCCAAACGATCGGCTCAGGGCATGAAACAATTGTTTCAGGGTGTGAAACGATCGGTTTAGCTGGCCCAAGTTGGTTGTTTTGTGGAAAATGTCGAACCCTTCTACTCCTTCTCTAATCCCGCATTGCTCGGGGTAGAGAACCATGTCCCATGACCTTCTTATATATAGGGGTATTGGGGGCTTCTCAAGAACAACAACTCAGAACACCAGTTGCTCTGCAAAGTTGTCGTTCTCTCTAGTTTTGGTAACCGAGAGAGAGCCCAAACATGTGCTACCTGATAAGGGAGGCACAACAAGGGAAAGACAATTGCAGAAAAGCAACTAGTTGTAGGAGAGTGTGTTGGTGACTAGTATGCTGACAGGAGGGTACAACTCCTTCCGATTCCTTGTGGGACAAGGAGATCGGAGTTCCAGGTGGTCCGTGTGGACTACTTCAGAGGCGGGAGACTTCTACCACTCGGAGGACAGCTGTCTGTTATGACCCGTTTTAAAGCCTATTGGTAAGAAGTATGAATTGAGCCTAATTAAAGTTATTTGAGTTAATTTATGTGCTCATGAGGTAGTTAGTGAATCATTAACTTGATTTAGTTGAATCAAGCACATAAGATCAATTGGTGCATAATTAAGATGATTAATTTGAGTAAAGTAATAATTGGATGCAATTGGAATGTTGAATCAGTAAAACAGTATAATTAGCTTGATTTCATGCCTTGGGTTTGTAGAGGGCCTCATTCTTGAAAATATGGAAAAGAAATCACACTGTTTGGACTTTCGAGTCAAAAGTTATGAACTTTTCCGATTCCAGGATTGAAATTGCAAAATTTCCAAAACTTTTCTTTATAAACCTTCCTTTATTTCCTTGTTAGTTATCCGGTTTCATTTCCATCGGCTGGAGGCGGCGCGATCACAGGAGCGATCCATCGGCCGATTTCCAGAATAGGTTTCTGTTTCCTTTCTCCTTTTCTTCTTTACTTCTTTCCCCTTCCACTCTTCTTCCTCCACCACTCCACCCTTTCCCGCCTAGCTTGCTGCCAATCCTTGTTGCTTGGGTGGCCAACAGGTGTAGCAAGCTGCTACGGAAGCAGCAGCCAGAGATCTTCACGGGCGCCAAGGCTATAAAGGAGGCTATTTTGAGCTCCATTTTGGAGATACAAGCAAGAAGATATAGCTTCTATTCAGATTCGGCTATCGATTGGACCTCTCCGTCAACTGTGCGTGAAGCTGCTAGCAACAGTACCGTGAAATTGAAATACCAAAGGAAGAAGACAATAGAAATTCGCCCGGAATCAGGACTTGGACGCATCTCCGGACGAATCCGGACAGTCCAAATCGCTGTGAGTGGGGTTTCATTTATTTATCATTAATAAACTCAGACGTTTGAATATTTTCTATTTTGTGCGCGAATTACGCTGATAACAGGCGTTATCAGGCGTCGGGCAGCGTTTGGCGTCGCCCGACTTTTTATTTCATAAAATGCTTCTAGACGCTGTTATATGATTTAGTTTAGCATCTGATCAGTGTGGATTGAATCAGTGAATTTATATGGTTCATTGGAACTTGAAATACGTAATATGATTGATGAAAATCATATAATTTCCTGTATTATAACTGCGATGTATACATTGAGCTTAAAATGGATGTGTAGAATCGAAACTGGATAAGTTGATACTGAGTCATGTTTATAGATGACAGATGATATATATATGAGTTTTTTTTAGATGTGTAGAATGTGAAATAAGTATGAAATGTGATATTCCTGTTTAAATGGTTATATGTTAAATCAGTTAATAGACTTAGGTGCCCTAACACCGTAGAACCCCTTTGAGAGGTCTGTACCTTAGGGGTGAAACTCGTGTCCAACATCAACTGGTTGAGTAATTCTGGTGGCACGAGGATTGATAGACAGTGTCCAACACCAACCGATTGAGTAATTTCGGTGGCACTGGGAAAAAGAATATAAATAAGGTAAAGGGTTATCCAACACCAACCGGTTGAGTAATTCTGGTGGTAACCCAGTGTTGACTCCCTGCGCCTGTGTGCTCAGGCTAGAGGAGGAGTCCAGAGCACTCGTGGTGAGTGCAGAGGAGGCCAGAGAGCCTGTGGGTCCTGTAGCAGACCAGGATGAGAAGTTAGACTTAGCATTTCCCGAGTGTGTCGCTAAGTCTTGTACGGTGGGATCGTAGTTCGCTACAGATCTTTGTATGCAGAGTACACTGCATATGATTGGGGCATAATAAAATATAAATATGAATCACATAGGATCGCAGTAAATTTAATATGTTAAGAAATAGAATTTCTATGCCAATTCTCTATAATTGTTTAATTGTTTACGACATCTAATGTTGCGTAGAAATGAGATAGTTATCTGTAAATCTGCTGTGACATTTGAACTGCTATGTTTAATATTTCATTTATGCTTTATTTCAATTTTACATAATAGATGAGTTGTTTAGTGATAGCTAAATGAAGGGCTATTCACTGAGCGAGTAGGCTCATACCTCTACTCAAAACATTTTCAGGTCATCATCAGTAGCAGGAATCTGAAGGATCCTTTCATCCTAACGCTTAGTCTTTAGAAGGTATACGTAGTTAGTAGTTAGAGGTCTCTTAGTCCTTCCCCTCGATCCTTGGGACATGGTGTGGGTGAGAGAGAGTATGTATGGCGAATGTGTAAAAGATGTAAATTAACTGTTATGTTTACTTTCTGTTAAACAATGTTACATGTTGTAAACTTTGTTTATGTTCTCTAGCCAGGTTAATTGAAATGCTTCCGCAATAGTTTATTGTGTTTTAGTTTACAACAATAATCTGGATATCATTACGAGGTTTTAAAAAAAGAAAAAGTTTTCAGCGATTTGTTTATGTGATAATCCCTCCGTCGCGCCCTAATCTCGTGATTAGTGGTTAGTGTGAGATCGGGGTGTGACATCTTGGTATCAGAGCATAGGTTGAGTATATGAATACTCTAAGTCCAGGACAGGGGACGATAAGAGACCAATAGGATTAAGGTTTAGGTGTCTTTCTTCTATCTGTAGTTTTCTAACAGGAAATATTCTGTTATATCATTGCAGATGGCAGGAAGAGGTCATGATCATGATGATCAGGCCGAGAGTCATGTTGGCCCTGATCCTCTGTACTTGGGTCCAGGTGGTGGTGACCACGTAGATGAAGCATCTCGTATGTATAAGATGTTTCTGGAGACCAGGGAGAAGTACAAAGCTGATAGGCGAGCTTCTACTTCTACCAACAGTAAGGATCTGATGCGATCTTATGAGCTTGTGAAGAAGCTTGGTGGCACAGAGTTTAGTGGCACTACAGATCCCGCCGAGGTTGATGAGTGGTTGAGACAAATAGAGAAGGTCTTTCGCCTGATGGAGCTTCCAGAAGAGAAGAAGATTAATCATGCAGTTTATCTTCTGACAGGCGATGCAGAGTTGTGGTGGCACGGTGTGGAGGATAAGAAGAGAGGTACAGAGCTTTCTTGGCAGGATTTCTCTGAAGAGTTTCATCTTAAATTTTATCCACCTACCTTCCTTAATGAGAAAATCAGGAAGTTACAGAACATTAAGCAGGGGAACATGTCAGTTACTGAGTATGAAGCGCTTTTCACTCGGTTAGCGAACTTCTGTCCGCAGCTTGTTCCTGACAACATAGAAAGATGCAGAAGGTTTCAAGAAGGACTAAGACCAGAAATTTGGCATACAGTTTCTGCTACTAGTAGGAGGAACAGAGAGAACTTTGGTGAGTTTGTTGAGGCTGCTAGACAGGTTGAAGAATCTGTGAATGCTGACAAGGTGCCCGAGTCTAAGAAGAGATCTGCAGATTTCAATAGAGGACAGTCCAGTAGTGGATATAGAGGTGGAGGTAGAGGTTTCTTTTCTAAACTCGGGCGTGGCTTTAGCTGTTTCAGTAGACAGAGATCAGAGGATGTTACTTCTTCTAGAGGCAGAGGGGGATACAACCCAAGGAGATGGGGCAGTGCCGCTAGTGAACAGTCTTCTGGGTCGTCAATGTCAGTGACAGGTCCCCAGGGACCCGGGATACCGCCATGTGACAAATGTGGAAGACCACATACTGGTCAGTGTTGGGGTACAAATTTTCAAGGTTGTTTTGTCTGCGGACAAGTAGGACATTTCAGAAGGGAATGTCCTCAGCTTCGACAAGCAGCATCACAAGCTTTCCATCCTCAGCACCCTGATGTTCCGAGTTCTTCTGTAGCTTCTGGTTCCAGAGGTGGTGGAGTATCCAGTGGCAGAAGCGGTCAGAGAGGACAACGTGGCAGAGGGAGAGCTTCAGCACGTTTCTTCTCTTTGACACCTCAGGAAGGTATAATCTCTTCACAAGTCGTTACAGGAGAAATGCTTTTGTTTAATAGTATACCAGTTTCAGTTTTGATAGATCCGGGTGCTACTCACTCTTTTATACGACGTTCTTTAGTTGGTGAACTTAACCTGTTAACTCAAGAGTTGGTAGATGAGTTAGTGTTGAGGGTTCCACTAGGTGGACCAACAGTTTTGACTGAGTTCTGTCCCGAATGTTTACTATCTTTTGGAGGTTACACCTTTGCTGCTAATCTCATACCCTTGGATGTCAATACTTTTCAAGTCATCTTGGGTATGGATTGTCTTGAGACATATCGAGTGCAACTCGATTGTTGGAAGAAGGAAGCTACCTTTCAACAAGGTGAATTTTCTTATGTCTTTACTGGAGACAGGAAAGTTCTGCCTACGTGCATTGTATCAGCTGCAGTAGCTGATAAGATGCTACAGAAAGGATGTGAAGCATTCCTTGCTCATGTGGTTGACACCAGAGCAGAGAAGAGCACCGCCAGTGTTTATGATGTGCCTGTGGTTCATGAGTTTTCTGATATTTTTCCAGAAGAGTTACCAGGCTTACCTCCTATCAGAGACATTGATTTTGAGATTCAGGTATATCCAGGTAGTCATCCAGTAGCACTGCCAGCCTATAGAATGGCACCTGCAGAGTTGAAGGAACTCAAGGTGCAGCTGCAGGAGTTGCTGGATAAGGGTTTCATTAGACCCAGTTCTTCACCGTGGGGTGCTCCAGTCCTGTTTGTTAAGAAAAAGGATGGTACCATGCGTCTCTGTATAGATTACAGGCAATTGAACAAGATCACTATTAAGAACAAGTATCCATTGCCGAGAATAGACGATCTGTTTGATCAGTTGCATGGAGCGACGATCTTCTCTAAGATAGATTTGAGATCTGGATATCATCAGCTCAGAATAAAGGCTTCTGATATTCCCAAGACAGCTTTTAGAACCAGGTATGGGCATTATGAGTTTTTGGTCATGTCGTTTGGGCTGACCAATGCCCCACCAGCCTTTATGGATATGATGAATCGGATTTTCAAACCGTTCCTAGATCAGTTTATTGTAGTCTTTATAGATGATATACTGATCTACTCCAGAGATGATGTACAGCATGAACAACACCTGAGAGTAGTGTTGCAGTTGTTGAAGCAACATCAGCTGTATGCTAAGTTTAGCAAGTGTGAGTTCTGGTTGGCCGAGGTAGCATTTCTTGGACATGTTATCTCGAGAGATGGAGTTAGCGTTGACCCTAAGAAAGTTGATTATGTGCTTCAGTGGGAACAACCTAAGACTCCTACTGAGATTAGAAGTTTCTTGGGTTTAGCAGGCTATTACAGAAGGTTTATACAGAACTTCAGTGTACTAGCATCACCCTTGACACGCTTGACGAGGAAGAATGCACCGTTTGTTTGGTCTGATAACTGTGAGAAAAGTTTTCAGATCTTGAAGAGAAAGTTGACCACAACTCCAGTGTTGGTTTTGCCAGAGGCAGATAAAGGTTATAAAGTGTTTTGCGATGCTTCCAGGAGAGGCTTGGGCTGTGTACTGATGCAAGAAGGCAAAGTTGTGGCTTACACATCTAGACAGCTTAAGAAGAATGAAGAGAATTACCCTACTCATGATCTGGAGTTGGCTGCTATAGTTCATGCTCTTAAGACATGGCGTCACTACCTGTATGGTGAGACATGTCAGGTGTTCACGGACCATAAGAGCCTGAAGTATATCTTTACTCAGAAGGATTTGAATTTGAGACAACATAGATGGCTTGAGCTGATCAAAGACTATGATGTGACAATCGATTACCATCCTGGTAAAGTGAATGTTGTGGCAGATGCCTTGAGCAGAAAGTCAAGTTCAACAGCAGATGCATTTTCTATGGCATGTTTCAAAAGAGACTTGCTTGTAGATATGCGAAAGTTGAACTTATACTTGGATGTGACTGGACAGAGTGGGTTGATTTCTCAAATGCAGGTCAAACCTACTTTCTATGATCAGATTAAGGAATTGCAACAGAGTGATAATGAGTTGAGGCAGACTATGCAGGATATGTTGGAAGGTAAAAGGTCAGAATTTAGATTTTCTGACGATGGTGTGTTGTATCTTCAAGATAGGTTGTGTGTACCTGGGAACAGTGAGCTGAAAGAGCAAATTCTTGAAGAAGCGCATGCTTCTATGTATGCTATGCATCCAGGTAACACGAAAATGTACAGGAATCTCAAAGAGCTGTACTTGTGGTCTGGTATGAAAAGAGATGTGGCTGAGTACGTGGCTAGATGTGGAGTGTGTCAGCAGGTTAAAGCTGAGCATCAGAAACCTGCTGGTACCTTACAGTCGCTTCCTATACCTGAATGGAAATGGGAACACATCACGATGGATTTTATGGTAGGGTTACCCAGAGCGCCTTGAGGTTCGGACTTGATATGGGTGATTGTGGATAGACTAACTAAGTCTGCTCACTTTCTCCCTGTCAAGTCAACCTTTGATGTTCCAAAGCTGGCCAAGATTTATGTGGATGAGGTAATCAGATTACATGGGATTCCAGTTTCCATTATTTCTGACAGAGATCCTAAGTTTACATCCAAATTCTGGAATCAGTTACATCGTGCGTTGGGCACAAAGCTGAGGTTTAGTACAACATTTCACCCGCAGACAGATGGTCAATCTGAGAGGACCATTCAGACTCTTGAAGAGATGCTGAGAGCATGCGTTCTCCAGTTCAGAGGTAACTGGGAAGAACACTTAAGCCTGATGGAGTTTGCATATAACAACAGCTACCATTCTAGTCTTGGAATGGCCCCATATGAAGCTCTATATGGCAGGAAGTGTAGATCACCGGTTTGTTGGTATGAGGTTGGTGAGAAAGAAATTCTTGGATCTGAGATAGTCGATATGACTACAGAGAAGATATCTGTGATCAGGGAGCAGTTGAAAGCTGCTCAGGACAGCCAGAAAAGTTATGCAGAGAGACAACGTCGACCTCTTGAGTTTGAGGTTGGTGACGAGGTTTATCTGAAAGTTTCACCGTGGAAGGGAGTGCTAAGGTTTAGAAAGAGAGGTAAGTTGACCCCTAGGTATATGGGCCCATATCCTATTGTTGAGAGGATTGGACCTGTAGCCTACAGGTTGGATTTGCCGTCTGAGTTGGCAAATCTTCATGATGTGTTTCATGTGTCTATGCTGAGGAAGTGTCATCCCGGTACAGAAAAGATTTTAGATCCGGTACCGGCGCAGCTTAAGACAGACGTGTCCTACGTGGAAGGACCAGTGCAGATAGTTGATCACCGAATCAAGAAGCTTAAGAACCGTGAGATACCATTGGTGAAGGTTCTGTGGAGGAATCATAACCTTGAAGAAGCTACGTGGGAGCTTGAATCTGAGATGCGTAGCAAGTTTCCTTTTCTGTTTTAGGAATTTCGGGACGAAATTCTTATAAGGGAGGGAGATTGTTATGACCCGTTTTAAAGCCTATTGGTAAGCAGTATGAATTGAGCCTAATTAAAGTTATTTGAGTTAATTTATGTGCTCATGAGGTAGTTAGTGAATCATTAACTTGATTTAGTTGAATCAAGCACATAAGATCAATTGGTGCATAATTAAGATGATTAATTTGAGTAAAGTAATAATTGGATGCAATTGGAATGTTGAATCAGTAAAACAGTATAATTAGCTTGATTTCATGCCTTGGGTTTGTAGAGGGCCTCATTCTTGAAAATATGGAAAAGAAATCACACTGTTTGGACTTTCGAGTCAAAAGTTATGAACTTTTCCGATTCCAGGGTTGAAATTGCAAAATTTCCAAAACTTTTCTTTATAAACCTTCCTTTATTTCCTTGTTAGTTATCCAGTTTCATTTCCATCGGCTGGAGGCGGCGCACAGGAGGTGCAGGCCCGCGGGCGATCGCAGGAGCGATCCATCGGCCGATTTCTAGAATAAGTTTCTGTTTCCTTTCTCCTTTTCTTCTTTACTTCTTTCCCCTTCCACTCTTCTTCCTCCACCACTCCACCCTTTCCCGCCTAGCTTGCTGCCAATCCTTGTTGCTTGGGTGGCCAACAGGTGTAGCAAGCTGCTACGGAAGCAGCATCCAGAGATCTTCACGAGCGCCAAGGCTATAAAGGAGGCTATTTTGAGCTCCGTTTTGGAGATACAAGCAAGAAGATATAGCTTCTATTCAGATTCGGCTATCGATTGGACCTCTCCGTCAACTGTGCGTGAAGCTGCTAGCAACAGTACCGTGAAATCGAAATACCAAAGGAAGAAGACAATAGAAATTCGCCCGGAATCAAGCCTTGGACGCATCTCCGGACGAATCCGGACAGTCCAAATCGCTGTGAATGGGGTTTCATTTATTTATCATTAATAAACTCAGACGTTTGAATATTTTCTATTTTGTGCGCGAATTACGCTGATAACAGGCGTTATCAGGCGTCGGGCAGCGTTTGGCGTCGCCCGACTTTTTATTTCATAAAATGCTTCTAGACGCTGTTATATGATTTAGTTTAGCATCTGATCAGTGTGGATTGAATCAGTGAATTTATATGGTTCATTGGAACTTGAAATACGTAATATGATTGATGAAAATCATAGAATTTCCTGTATTATAACTGCGATGTATACGTTGAGCTTAAAATGGATGTGTAGCATCGAAACTGGATAAGTTGATACCGAGTCATGTTTATAGATGACAGATGATATATATATGAGTTTTTTTGAGATGTGTAGAATGTGAAATAAGTATGAAATGTGATATTCCTGTTTAAATGGTTATATGTTAAATCTGTTAATAGACTTAGGTGCCCTAACACCGTAGAACCCCTTTGAGAGGTCTGCACCTTAGGGGTGAAACTCGTGTCCAACATCAACTGGTTGATTAATTCTGGTGGCACGAGGATTGATAGACAGTGTCCAACACCAACCGATCGAGTAATTTCGGTGGCATTGGGAAAAAGAATATAAATAAGGTAAAGGGTTATCCAACACCAACCGGTTGAGTAATTCTGGTGGTAACCCAGTGTTGACTCCCTGCGCCTGTGTGCTCAGGCTAGAGGAGGAGTCCAGAGCACTCGTGGTGAGTGCAGAGGAGGCCAGAGAGCCTGTGGGTCCTGTAGAAGACCAGGACGAGAAGTTAGACTTAGCATTTCCCGGGTGTGTCGCTAAGTCTTGTACGGTGGGATCGTAGTTCGCTACAGATCTTTGTATGCAGAGTACACTGCATATGATTGGGGCATAATAAAATATAAATATGAATCACATAGGATCGCAGTAAATTTAATATGTTAAGAAATATAATTTCTATGCCAATTCTCTATAATTGTTTAATTGTTTACAACATCTAATGTTGCGTAGAAATGAGATAGTTATCTGTAAATCTGGTGTGACATTTGAACTGCTCTGTTTAATATTGCATTTATGCTTTATTTCAATTTTACATAATAGATGAGTTGTTTAGTGATAGCTAAATGAAGGGCTATTCACTGAGCGAGTAGGCTCATACCTCTACTCAAAACATTTTCAGGTCATCATCAGCAGCAGGAATCTGAAGGATCCTTTCGTCCTAACGCTTAGTCTTTAAAAGTTATACGTAGTTAGTAGTTAGAGGTCTCTTAGTCCTTCCCCTCGATCCTTGGGATATGGTGTGGGTGAGAGAGAGTATGTATGGCGAATGTGTAAAAGATGTAAATTAACTGTTATGTTTACTTTCTGTTAAACAATGTTACATGTTGTAAACTTTGTTTATGTTCTCTAGCCAGGTTAATTGAAATGCTTCCAGAATAGTTTATTGTGTTTTAGTTTACAGAAATAATCCGGATATCATTACGAGGTTTTAAAAAAAGAAAAAGTTTTCAGCGATTTGTTTATGTGATAATCCCTCTGTCGCGCCCTAATCTCGTGATTAGTGGTTAGTGTGAGATCGGGGTGTGACAGCTGTCAATCCTGACAGTCCCAGTGAGACCAATAGCTGCACAGACACCATCCAAGTCCGGAGGTTAAGACCGTGCAAGCCGCGCGGTAACATCGTCGAGCAAGCCTCAGGACAAGGTATGCCTCTACAAACCATCCTTCCTATTGTATAGACGTTGACGCGATTCCTTTCTTCTGAGTTTGGGAGGAGAAATTTTTTGTTTCTGTTGCCTTCTTAGCCTCCCCTAAAACCCAACAGTGGTATCAGAGCCACATCAACTAATCTATACTTTAGAATTATCGATATGATCAATTTTGGTTTGCCGCCTTTATTTATTGCATACAATGTGAATAAAATTGGCTTTATGCATGTCCAATCCTAAATGCACAAATCCCAATATACATATATGATATGTAATATGAATGCACTCGATATGTGTCGCCCGTAAATGAGTTTTGTGGTGGATGTATAGCGTGGTTATGGAAAATAAACCCTATGTATGTGTGCTTGGTTGAATGTGGTTGCTTGCATCTCGGTCTGCGCATCGATTCCCTATCTCCTATTCCTGATGTAACTCGAAATAATTTGAGATTTCTTTCCTACCTTTGCTCCCCCCGAATGTAACTTGGGGTTTCCCAATTCAAATGTAAAATAGGATAGATTTTTATTTACTGTTATGTCAAAGAACAGAGGACATCTGACGACGACTGAGACAATCAATTCAAGGTGTGAACCGATCGGTTGGCGATCCAGATGATCAGCTCGAGGAGTGAGTTGAGCGGATGGTGACCTGAGGAGATGCATGAAGACCAGGCGAACCGATCGGTTGGAGGAGCGAACCGATCGGTTGGAGGAGCCAACCGATTGGTTGGTGGCACCCAACCGACCAGCCAGGGCGAGTAGGTCATTCATGTGATGAGTTGATCAACTCAGACGGCTATAGCATAGAGTTTATCTTGTACAGGTTGCATGTGATGTAGACCTAGATGACCATGATTCCTCTTGGCTCGAGGAAACACATTAGGATGGCCATAATCATCGCTTTTATCATTTCACATGTTTCCTATGGGATATAGCATGTATATGATATGTACTATATATTGTGGTGATTGGATATGTATATGTACCTATAAAAACCAAATCCCTCATTAAATATTAAAGTTTTAGATGCCTTCCAAATATGACACATGTGAAAAGCTTGATCGGCCAAGTGTGGGCACGCCCTAGCGTGGTGCACTGTCTATCTCATGGAAGCATGAAGGATGAATATGTGGGTCTGCCCTAGCAGGGTGCATATTCATCGTGTTGGCTTTGGGTCAGACTTAACAAGGTGACCTAGATAGGATCTAGTAACTTGAGGCATGGAGGTGATCATGGCAAAGAGTGACATATGACATCTTTCAAGAGTTGCATATGATGCAATTGGTAAGAGTTGCCTACCTAGAAGATCTAAGTTGTGGGTGACAACACTAGCTGGTCCATGACTTAGAGGATTTCAGGATCGTGACCCACTAGAAGATTGTACGCTGCAATCTTCCGAATTGATGGTGAGGGCTATGAATTTGAACAAAAATAGTGTGAGTGATAATTAATTAAAATCCTAATTATATCGTAAACTTTTTGAAATCAATCAAATAAGTCAAAATTGAGTTTTGGACTAAACTGCATATATTTCCTTTTATAGTACAAATGACAACAAACAACAATCACTTTTCGTTGTGATCGGTCCTTGAAAAGGACAAGCTGAATGGGACTAACTTCCATGACTGGTTTAGGACATTGAGAATTGTTCTCACTCAAGAGTGAAAGCTCTATGTCCTGGATACTCCAATTCCAGAGGAACCTGCTCCTACTTCACCAAAGGTAGAAAGGGATGCTTATAAGAAGCATTCTGATGATGTCATTGATGCAAATTGATTGATGTTGTGCTCCATGAACTAGGAGTTGTAGAGACAACATGAGAACATGGGTGTCATTGAGATGATTCAACATCTCAAGAACATGTATGAAGATCAAGCACGACAAGAGAGATATGATGTCTCCAGGGCGTTGTTCAAGTGTGTCATGATAGAAGGAGATCCATTTGGTCCTCACACGCTCAAGATAATTGGGTATGTGGAGAGCCTGACAAGATTGGGATTTCCCCTGAGCCAAGAGATGGCTTCTGACATGATACTGCAATCGTTGCCAGAATCTTACAGTTAGTTTGTGATGAACTACAACATGAACAACTTTGACAAGCCATTGATAGAGTTTTTGGGCATGTTGAGGATAGCCGAGACACATATGAAGAAGGACAAGCGTAAGCCTGTGATGATGATCAGTAGCAAGAAAGGCAAGTCCAAGCGCAAGGGCAAGGGCAAAGCTAAGAAAGGTTCTGATACTAGCCAGGAGCCCAAGGCGTCTTCAACTCTCAAGGCCAAGGGAGGCATGACCAAGAGAGGCAATTGCCACCATTGTCAAAAGCCAGGACATTAGAAAAGGAATTGTCCACTCTATCTGGAAGAACTAAAGAAGAAGGAGGTGACAGACGTCTCCACCTAAAGGTGTCATGAAATAAACTTATAACACTTTTTGAGGTATATGATACCAAGATATAATGTGTAAAGCACTCAATAAATGGGGCAAGTGTTACCGCCATAGATAGGAGTACTTTAGTTTATTTTCAACCTTAAAGGCATGCAATAGAGTTATGAACTGCTATTTCATATTTTCTAATGGATAGAAACACATTATTTTTGCATATTGTATGACAATGATAGCAATTAATAATGTTGATGTTTCAATTTCAAAGATATTATCTTTATGGCAATGCCTTGTTTATCTTGTGGTACTTGGTATGCATAAGATAAAATGATACCTAAAAGTTATTGATAACTCAAACAATCAAATTAACATAAATCATGAGAAATTCATTTCTAGTTTCCATGTGATGGATAAGCTAAACTCTTTTGGTTAGAGAATCAGTAAGAGACATGAATGTCTTGGACATGATTAATCAGTCTTCACTAATGGTAGTGGGAGAATGATTATCCTATTAGGTATAATGCATGTGTAACATACTGAAATTCAGGGTCTTCCCTGCAATTTACCCATTTTTGAGCTTTTCTTTGCTTTCTAGTCCATTTGGACTTTTTTCATAAATTTCCCTTCTTTTATATTCTTCTAGGACTCTTTGTGCAATTTAAGCACAATTCAAAGTGGAAATCACCTTTTCCCCCATTTATGATAATGGAGGGGTGTTTGCACAAATAACCCAATTTCGGTGATAAGTGAGGTTAATAATGTAATTTGGTCATTAAGGATGGAGATAAGTAAATAATATTTATTTGGAGTTTTTTGGATAAATATATTAATAATAATAAGCATTTGAATTAATTATGAGTATATTACTCCTTTTACTTTCTCTCTCCTCCAATTTGATGATAAGTGTGTGAAAATATATTTAAAGGTTGATATTTTACTCTTAATACTCATATATAGCTATCACCTCGAATTTGACTCACTAATTGCACTAATATAGTTATTTCATAATAATTCACATCTTTTAATGTGTTAAAATACACTTTAATGAGCAATATATTAATTGAGGGCCTTATTGGATATAATTACGAAATCTAATTATATAGCATTGTAATATGCGTCATTATGAACATATGGTCCAAATTTGGTGGCTTTTAGAGTTCATTTGACCCTTCAAATCCATTTTACAAGCTTTTAATAAAGTATAACTATGGATTTCATTTATGTCGCGTTGCAACTCTATGGTTCCGTTATTATTTCGCTGTCACGCGCCCCTTTCACCTGCGTGCCATCCAATGGCATAAATCAGATCATCCTACCGCTGGTTCGATCGGACGGTCTAGGGCTCGTCCCTAACCTCTAGCCAGCCCGCGTCCAAGGAACCGTCTCACGACAGATCTTTGCTCGGCCCTTTCTCCCTCTACACTCAATGGTTTCACTCGATTCTTCTTCCTTGCGACTTGTCTCTCCATGACGCATCCATCAAGGGGCTGTTCACCTTCTCCCATTCATTGTACATGAAACGCCCAACTGGGCTCTCCGCCTCCTCTTCGCGGAGGAGTTACAGAGTAGGGTAGCTATACCCCCTTGCCTACCTGAGACCTAGAAAACCTTCCTCAGCCTCCGCGCGTCACTCCTCCATGACCAATTTACCCTAAGCTACCCTCAGTCACCTGGACCTAGCCGCTCTTCTTCTCCGGCAATGGCGGCTTGCTGCTCTCACCTCTGGCGTCCTCGGGTCGATTCCTTGCGCGGTAACCAACTACAACCTCTCCTCTTCATTTCCACCCTAATGGTTTTCCTCGCCTTTGCCTGAGTTGCCCAGTCCTATAGGGCCGCCGACGAGCTGCTGCCGACGCCTAACTTCTCGGCATTCAGGTCCTTCGCCACCGCCACAAACGCTCGGTTTCTACTCTTCGCCACCCTACGAACTTGTTAATGTCGTCTGGTTCGAGTTTTGTGGTTTTGTCTGATGTCCCCGCAATCCGTTGCCTTCCCCTATTTCCTCCTGTCCTCAACGACCTTTGGCCATTTCCGCACCCGGCTTCCCTTTGCGTGTTGCTCCTTCAACATCGCTAGGGTCTGGAGAAGGTGATGTAACCGTTTCCCAGACTTGAGCATCTCTGGAGCTCAGAGTTGGCTCCCACCTCCGTCTACCTGGTTCTGCTCGCGGCCATGGTTGCGAGGGGAAGCAATCCAGGTCGTCAAATGACCCTGGAGTCCCTCGCTGCTTCAATCGTTAGCTTTAGATCGCAGGGGCAATCTCGTAATTGCACCCTGAGCTTTGTTTCTCGCTTGCAAACGATCGATGGTTCCAAATGACCATACTGCCCTCGCTATTCAATTGATTTGATTTGACGAGCAAGGGTAGTTTAGTCATTTCCTCTGTTATTTACATCGAATTCCATTTTCATTTAATACATGTCACACTATAGTTTTCCTGATTTCTGATTGGCTGAGATCATTTAATTCATAATAAATGAATCCTTGGTCAGAAAAATACGAATAAATAGTCGATGGAAAGGATTTTTAAACTAGAATCTGAATTCCTAGTTTTTGACCCCTGATTTGTATTCCTTTTTCGAAGTTTGTTTTGAATGCCTTTTTAAGTATATAAAATGTTCTAAAATACTTAATTAATTCATTTTAACTCCAATTGGTAAAATAAAATATGTTTTCTTAATCAGGAGAATATGAGTAATCGTTTGGACTAGGTTTTAAACCCTAGATCGTGGTTTTGTAAAATTAGGGTTTTTCCTATGTTTTATGTCATTATATGTATTAATACATGTGTAATTATGTAACTAGGGAAATATGGAATTGGATGCAATCGGTTTGGTGAATGTTATGGTAAATAATTAAAAACAGGTATGTGACCCCTATGTATGTGGAACCTATTTTGTATGTGACTCCTATTATGTGGACCCTATTCATATATGTGATGATCTCTATGGATGAATGTGAATGTAATTGTGCAAACTACCTATCCTTCAGTTGGGTCTTTTCCAACCCCACAATCATTATTGTGCTAGCCTTGTTATCCTTCTAATTGCGTTTATTGGCTCTTTACTTATTTTATGCTTCTAATGCCATTGTGGCTCATTCATTTGAATAATGTGAAACTTGCTATACGTTGCCTCCTTTACTTGGAAATGCTTAATCTTGCTATTGCCAATTTTGTCTCATCCTTTTGTAATACTTGGAAACATTGTATAATGTTGTTGCTTGTTGACTCATTGGAGTTCTTGGATATTGTGGTGGCCTATGATGGCCTATTTATTTTATTCTTGGGTGTTATTCCCAATGCTATGTTGTTATCTTTATGTACTTTTCACTCTACTGCCAAGTGAATGTTTATACATGATATAGTTATTGGCCAATTGACAATGTAGTGTACATGAGTACAAACCACCCACAGGGAACTGGGGTTTTAGTCCCCCTGCCGGGCACTGGGGTTTTAGTCCCCCTGCCATTTTATATATTAGGCACTGGGGTTTTAGTCCCATTGCCATTTGTGAGGTCCGGTAGGTGCCTCACCCTACATTGAGAGGATGTTGAGTCATAATTTATATTCATGCAATTGTGATATTTGTTGATATTGAAATGTGGCAGTTTTCTATAATCTTATTTACTCAATTGCCTCACTCTCCTTGAAATTCCTTAGTGGAAATCTTTTATTATGAAATGCTTAACTTTATGATTTCCTTTATCCTATTATTGACACATACCTTTTATCTTTCTCTTGCTGGATGACCCCAACCATCCAGGTTAGGATCATAGTGCGCATGGAAGCTTGGTGAACCTAAGGCTAAGGATAGGACTAGAAGAAAAGGAACATATAGTATATGATCATAGTTGCTTTTATGTTATAAGTTGTTTTGTTTGGAGACAATTTTGTATTAGTATAAGTCTTCCTCTACCTAGATCCTTGTATAAAGATGTACCCCTTTTTGGGAAAAATTTGTAATGTACTCTTTATACATTTTGAATAAAGTCAAGATTTAAATTTCCGCTGCTACACAATTGATGATTTTGTTTATCATGTTTAATAGTAGAGACTTTGTCTTTACAACATGTGATGTATTTACATACCTGTTGGAGAAAATGCTAATAATTCAAGCGGTGTTTAAAGAAATACCAAATATGAATATCTTGAAGTATTCAAGAATGTCATAGATGAAGTACATATTTGGTAAAGTGTTAATTCTTGACGAGATCAATGAATGAAATACTTGAACCAAATATTTGAGATCCTTATGAGTGATTATGATAGTGTATCATTGTAAACTCATGATTAAGGCATGGTGATGTCTAAATCAAAAGGAGTCATACTCTAAGGAGTTAGAAGATGATTATCAAATAGCTAATTTCTTCTTAAATAATGAATACCCCACACTAATAAAGTACATTAAGAATCACAAAGGGTTGTGAGTTCTTATATCCTTGACAGATGCACCTCAATTATCTATGTGATGAGTTGGTCATGTGATGAGTCAACTATCTAGATGAATATGAGGAACAAGATTTTGAGTTATGGTTTATGACCATTACATCCTAAATGACTTCCATGTAAACCATAAGGTATGACCTTGATGGTAGCACCCATTGGGATGAAATCCATAAGTGCAAATGAGTCTTAAGCGTTAAGACACATAGATAACATTTTGAGAAGGATGATTCTTGTTGTTTGTAACTTAATGACTAAGAGATTTGCATATGGATACTAAAACAAAGATGTGTATGTAACACAACCTATAAGGTTTATGAATCCATTAATGCAAATGAAGTCTATAAGTTACAATGGACTAATCAATATGATTGATTAAGTACAAGCAACTCAGAGCTGGATCTTTACTTTGATGATATGGTCAAAGGGTTTGACTGATATGTCAAAGATAAAGAAGGAATCTATGATTTAGTGGGATCATATTCACATTCCACATGTTGATGTGAAATGGAAATGTTCTAGAATGGAAATCCAAAGTGGAAATTATCCTTAGGGAAGATAGAGACATTTCCTATGTGATAGGAATAGAGATCTATAGAGATAGTTCTCGAAAACCTCTTGACCAGAAAAGAGAAAGCATACATTGGCAATCTATACTGAAGGGTTCAGTATGCACAGATTCAGTGGGAGAAAACTTGTCCATGTTACATGGAGTTGGTATCCCAAGGCCAAGTGTCTAATTCTTATGAAGAATGAGAACACTAAGAATAGATATGGATCTATCATGTATGTAATCATCCCATTATCTTGCATGTATGGACATAGCAAGAATAAAATACATTCATTTTGTATGTAGGACATGACAATATGATATGCTCATCTTGATAACTCGTATGTGGGACATGACAAGTGGATGTCTATCTAGTTCCAGTAAGGGTTACTGGAATACCATTAGAACTTGATAAGTACTTGTGAAGTACTAGCTCTATGGAAATAAGGAGGGGTTCACTGTAAAGAGTTACACTGATACAAACTTCTGAAAAAGGACAGAAAATTAATCGCAAAATATATATGAGATATATAAAAGTGAATGTTTGTTGATAAATGGAAACGTTCCATTAAAGTCGTTTTAAAAGGAAAAGCCGAGTATCTGTGTGTTAGAAAACAGCAGTGGATACTATATGGATCTAGAAGCTCATGAGATGAACTTATAGATATTCCTGTCATTAATGACAAGTTAGGAGTACTTGGTCATGCAATGTGGCTAAAGGTTAGAAAAGGAATACTAGATCACATATTATGGCAACTCCATCTCATACGTGTGACGCACATCGAAGAGATGAGAGACATGCAGTTAATACCGACTTTGGCAAGGTGTTTCCATAACTCACTATGTTAGCACTAGAGCATAGTAACATGTAGGACATGTTTGAAGATCACTATGAATATGATTCAAGGGTGATTGGATCACAGTGCAAGTGGGAGTCTGTTGGTATGCATGCCCTGAGAGCCAATCATGGGATGATTGGTGGGATACATTAAGATTGATTTGATAAACAACAAAGGCAAACTTCCAATTCTTTCTAGTTCAGTCATATGAGATAGTGATAGAATAGATTGAATGTCTAGAGAATGACAATACTCAATGATGTATGCCTTCAGGTTCAGGACCTGAATGATGAGATCATACAGATGCTAAGAGTTTGTGCATTCTTATTATGTCCCTAGTCGGATGTCATTATGGAAGGTAGATAGACAACAATGACACATAAGACTAGATTGTGGTGTTGGTTGATGATAGAATCTCATTAGTCATGATATGGAGATATCAAACCAAACACATATGTACTTGTTAGAGAAGAAATGTACCGGACAGACCCACCGTGAGTTTGACACATGGAACCATGACATGGTAGTCACAGTCAGTTCTCACAGTGATGGTGGTGAGTGTGATTCTTTGACCTGAAATCACTACACTCAACACATGTCGTTGGGTACACTTTGACATCATCAAATGCAATCCTGAAACATGGGTTGTTATAAAGGTGATGATTGGGTGGCTTTGACACATGGGCTTTTGAGGGGTGAGTGATAGATATGTGATTTATCCCTCCTGAGGGAGTTTGATATCCATGTCCACTTGATGAGTACGATTGAGATAGGTGTGCACACATGTGTGAATCAGTATATGATATTGATGTCATACATATCTCCTCCAATCTACTCTGAGATCAAGAAAGTGAATGAACATTGAAAGGATGATTGTTCCATGCCTTGAGTTCATTCGGGATATCAGTGACAAAGGAATTGTACATTCGCTGTAACACCATTCACAGATTGTAGGATTGAAAGTTGTTCTCCAACTTTCTATTTCACTTGGGTGGCACTGATGTGTGACTAGGCATAGCTCTTTGCTTGTGAAGTCATAAGTGTTATGGACTTTCACTGCCAACGTGAAATGGACCTGTAGGGTCACACATAGGATTTAACTTGGAAGAGGAGTTTATCCACATAATGATGTTTAGACAGATTACTAAAGGAGTTTAGTGGTTCAATTAAACACTCAATCAATTGATAGCTCAAAATCATAGTGTCCAAGGTGTTGGACCGATTGATTGGAGTATCAGATTGATTCAAACTGCGATTGACTGATTTGCATGGTCTGCTGCCCCAACTGATCGGCTCAATGAGCTGGATCGATCGGCTCAGGTTGGTGAACCGATCAGCTCAACTGGTGATACGATTGGCTCATGTGCAATGAGACGATTGGCTCAATTGTTGAACCGGTCGATTCATGTGACCAACCGAGATCGTTTGGAAAATCATAAGACTATTTTGCAAATACAATTTGTTTCACTTGTACAAATTCAATTTGGACAAGGATTAATATTTGATTAATCGAAAACAAATTTGAAAGTCAATTTGAGTTGGATCAGGACCACGAACCGATTGACTCAGAGCTCCAGCCGATCAGCTCAGAGCCGTAGACGATCGGCTCAGGTTCCAAATGATCGGCTCAGGGCATGAAACGATCGTTTCAGGGTGTGAAACAATCGGTTCAGCTGGCGCAAGTTGGTTGTTTTGTGGAAAATCTCAAACCCTTCTACTCCTGCTTTAATCCCGCATTGCCCGGGGTAGAGAACCCTATACCATGACCTTCCTATATATATGGGTATTGGGGGCTTCTCAAGAATAACAACTCAGAACACCAGTTGCTCTGCAAAGTTGTCATTCTCTCTAGTTTTGGTAACCGAGAGAGAGCCCGAGCAAGTGCTACCAGATAAGGGAGGCACAACAAGGGAAAGACAGCTATAGAAAAGCAACTGGTTGCAGGAGAGTGTGTTGGTGACTAGTACGCTGACATGAGGTGTGAATCCTTCTGATTCCTTGTGGGACAAGGAGATCCGAGTTTCAGGTGGTCCGTGTGGACTACTTTAGAGGCGGGAGACTTCTACCGCTTGGAAGGAAACTGTCAATCCCGACAGTCCGGGTGAGACCAAGAGCTGCACAGACACCGTCCAAGACTGGAGGTGAAGACCGCACAAGCTGTGAGGTAACATCGCCGAGCAAGACTCGGGACAAGGTATGCCTCTACAAACCATCCTTCCTATTATATAGACGTTGACGCGATTCCTTTCTTCTGGGTTTGGGAGGATTTTTTTTGTTTCCACTGCCTTCTCTACCTCCCATAAAACCCAACATTGCATGCATAACAATGTAGAATAAATATACCTAAAATAGGGTCATAACACCATATGATCATGGACTAAAAGAAATAAGGGTGTAAACGCACACCCCGAGCAGAAATGCACGTACTATATATGGTTGTACATAAGTACCAATATTCTAGATATTCTAGTCAAACATGTAGCATGCATATAATAGAGAGGTAAGACTATCATTTCAGTCAATTTTTCATAAAAAGGAAATCATAGAAAGTGGGGTCCAAGAACCCATATAAACAAGGTAGTCCAGAAACTACATGGATATAATGAGTCAACATCGGGAAATATAAATGTCCAAGAATTAAGATTTTCATCAATTCAAGAGATGCCTCATTAAAAGAAAGTAGATTTTAGTCAAATAATGCCCAAAATAAAATAAAGAATGTTCATTCATTATGATCAAACCTATATATATTCAGTAACACCTCCTAAGCTTAGGTTTAGGGTTGTCTCAACCTAGTCACAATATATGTGCATTCAATCAGTATAAATTTCATTGAATCCCTTTTTACTTAGAAAATGACCCTACTATAAGTTGGAAATCTGATCCTGAAACCCATCCCATTAAATTAGTCATATTTTTTATTCCAAATATATATATCTATATATATATATATATATATACACATATATGTATGTATTTTTCTTCTGAACCAATAATTAGATATGATTTTTTACAAGTTAAAAGCATTTTCTGATTAAGACAGATATTAAAATGTGAATTGATAGAAATTCTCCCGAATGAATCACAAAAAAAAGAAACAATGTGACTGGAATTTAGGGAACTATCACTGATATCACTTGGTCAACACGGGATCAAAGTGTGCAAAAGGTCTGAAATACCCTTTGTGGGTGTTATAGGTTGTACCCAGGCTCCCTGGACAGGACAGGGTTTTCACCCCATGGATTGATTTCTCTGTGTCCTGCACCATGGATGCTCACTGGAGCTCGGGACCAGGGGCATGCTTCTACCCAGGCGTCCTGACGAGTGGGAGAACATCCCATTGACTCTACCTCATCCACCCACACTCAAAGGGATTTTTCTCTAGACCTGTAATGGCTGGGAGATGAGAAAGAAGGCACTTTTTACATGATCCGAATGACTAGGTGCTCGTGGTCAGAAACCAACAAAGTAGGGGAAGAAGACGATGTTGACCAGAAGTCATGGTCTCACGAGAGCCGGATCTGGGATAAGAATAGAGCGAGGTCCTTGGCGGCGGAGTCTGATCTAGTGCTAGATCAAACCGATAATGGAATCAGTAACAAAGCATCGTAGACAGAAGAAAGGATTCATTGCAAAGTATCATGATTCGGTTTCCCATTGGATTTAAATCCTCGAGTAAATCTGAGTACTCTCAGTAGCGTATATAAAGCTTTTAGGATCTAAGTACCAATATAGTCTCTTGGCGGTGACCATTCATGAAGGAATGACGGCGATGTTCATCGTTGATGGGAACTAGAAAACCTCAAGGCAAAGCAACATTACAGAACGAAAGGGTGAAGCATAAGCTTTGTTACTGTGTGATTAATTTGACCAAGCTAGATCATGTAGGCATTGAAAGGACTTGGAATTCGTAGTAGTAGATCATCCTCTCCAGGTCCAGTCTGGCTCTCTTGGGAGAAATTGAAAGGTCTGGGCAGCGTAGGGGGTTGAGGTTCTATTTCGAGATGGTTAACAAGTAGTGGTACACAGGGTGGCGTGAGTTCATGTTCTCAAGGAGTGGCTATGGTGAAGGTCAGAAAATGTGATTGGGTGTTTTGCCTCCAAGTCACGATAGGGAAGGAATTAGGGCTCTCTAGACTCAGGAGGAGAAGGCGAGGAGAATGGCATAAGAAACGTGAGGAACCATTGTGTATAGAGGAAGAACGGTGAGAAAGCATCCAACACTAAACTAGTCTCTCATGCTCGTGACATACGCGGGGAAATCAGGGGAAGGGGATGAAGTCCACCAGTCCGTTTATCCGACCCAGCTGCAATTTGTGACAAAAAAAAGACTATAGTCAATACAACGATGTTAAATTCAACATGGACTTAGGTTAGTCCGGCCGTGACATTTATTTACATGAAAAGATCCAATAAACATATATTCTACCTTCTAGACCATGATTAGGGGTGTATTTGATATCCGGTTTAGCCCAAACTTAGTAGTATACCTAACTTGAGCATGAGGAATACGATTTTGAACTTAGATTTGCATTTTGAGATTATTTGTTTTGTATTTTTACCATTATACACTAATGACTTAATTAGGGTATTAGGCCTACTCTAATGATCAAATAGGTGAATAATTTTGAGTTATTTCCAGTTATCTCACTCTAAGATCCTAAGATCCTACTAGTAAATTCATATATGACCAAGACATAGTTTATTATTATTATTCACCAATTTTCCATAGTTTGTTTGTTAGGGTTACTATATCTTAAAATTTCATGTCAATGAAATACTAGTAGTCAATTAAGGTTATAAGATTTCAATAAGGTCTGAACTAGTCTAAAATATAGAAACATGGATACTAAGAGCTAGTTAATGGGAAAAGGGGGAAATTGGAGATTGAATATCCACATCATAGACAAGGGCCTAGAAGAAAGGATAGTTAACCTACATATCTCGAATTGAGTATGTTACTCTCTCTCCAGCACATGACACCGCCTTCATCCTCCTAACACCCTCTTTTTCTCATAGACGTCAGGTTCAGAATGGGTAGTGTCGCCTAGTGAGGTTCCACGTCCTGACACATTATGTGGCATGACTAGGGATGCCGACCTCCTAGGATTTGTCCCTTTAACTACCACCACACCTCCAAGGTCATCCTCTCTCCTTTCTTCTCTATTGCACTTTATCCTTTCTCATGATGGGGTCTTCTCCTTCCCTACGAGGCTAGGCGAGGGAGAAGCATGGTACCTCTTCTCTTGCCGTCATATTGTGAAGGATGAGTGACGGTCCCTGACCCCTTGTCGTACTCTGCAAAGCATGAAGATGCTCTAGGTTAGGTCTAAGGAATCCAGGAAAGCAATGCCTAAGAGCAAAAATTCTCAGCGTACTTCTCTACATACCTCAAATAGGTTGCTAGAGCAAAGAGGATTGAATAACATTGTCACTGGCCGACACGAAGGGGCACCCAGATCCTCCCAGAGTTCCTTCCATGATTTTTTGTGCCTCTGTGTTCTAAGCATCTGTTTCTTTTTCCAAAGATGGTAGGGTTGATAGTGTATCCATATTGGATGCTCGACACCCTAGCCCTTATATAGACGAGAGTAATAGGGTTTCTAAAACTTCAACCCTCGCAAACTACCAAGGAAGGGTAGGGAAAGATTCCTATTGATGTCTCCTTCATTTTATTTTCATTACTCCAATTCTATGTACACGACCATTTAACTTACCTAAGTTGATTTGTTGGTTACTATGGGAGGGTCTTACCATGTTGCCAATGAGAAAAACTCCTTCTCTCATTAATATACTTCCCAAAACAAATATTCATATTACTTGGTTAACACAACCAAAAGCCATCAAGGGAAGTATATATGTATAAGACACTTTATTGGATAAGGAATTCTAGATTATTTTCTTATATCTCTTTTGCAAGATATTTCTTAAATCAAATAGTAACTCATTAATCTCCTTTCCATCTATATTTAGTGCATGGGATTTATGGGATATCTTTCTCATACAAAACATGCTTCTTTGAGATATTTATTTAAAACAATTATCATTATCCTATGAAATATCTTTTTCCTTCCACTTTCTAGAGTACTCTTCTTTTCATTACTATTCTTGAGTATACCAAATATTGAAAGAAAAATAATACTAATTGTTGCCCCCAACATTTTCTTGCCGCTCTTGGCTAGATCATTATTCCTTTAATTATCTAAAGCATCATGCATTTTATTTTCTCTTGAAAACTTGACAATTGTATCATATTTCACTTAATTATTTATTCATAAAGCCATCACTATTTATCTATGTGCAAAACTTTTTTTTTATTTAACTTGTGACACAAGCACCCATGCAACAAATGTTATCAACAATATTATTCTACCAATAATACCATTGGAGAAAATTATTTATCCAAACAAGGCGTTATATTTATATAATTCAATTTATTAAAATTGAGGATATTACATTCACCCCTTCTTAAAAGGAATTTTGTCCTCAAAATTCACACCCAATAAGGTTGAAGTAATTGATAACTCATTTTCATTTCAAACTTTAGGGTTAGCAATCCTACTTAGATATCTTTTAATCACCTTAATTGATGTGTCAAATTCCTCACATTATTACTTAAATTCAATTCAAGGCATATGCACATCCTTAGTATTTACATGATATTGCCCTTGGTGATTACTTTTCACCTAGGTTCACAACATATTGTTCTTTATGATCACATAAAGGGTGAGGTGGAACCTCAAACCCTAGATCATATCATTAAGTTAAACTTTAGGTATTTATTCTCATTTGTCAATCTTAAGCATAACATATGTCTACCCAATCTCTCTCCCTCATAATGAGATGAAATAAGCACTTGAATGCAACCTAAGTAAAAAGTTCATCCCATTCCAGGAGTAGAGATGGTGTATCTACACACTATCCTAAAATTTTACATTTTATTTTGAATCATTCTCAACATGACTCTAAACCATACATGCTTTTTAATTCCACATTTTTTCTTATATTTTTTGAAGTCAATGCCTTTTTACTCTCGAGTTTGTACACAACTCCTTTCATGATTTCATTATTACATGACTTCTTTGTATCTTTCATTAATACACTTCCTAAAACAAGTATTCATATTACTTGGTTAACACATCAAAAACCATCAAGGGAAGTGTATACATATAAGACAATTTATTGAATAAGGAATTCTAGATTATTTTCTTATCTCTCTTTTGCAAGATGTTTCTTAAATCAAATACTAACTCATTAATCTCCTTTCCATCTATATTTAGTGTGTGGGATTTGTAGGGTATTAAATATGATCTTTTTAGATATTTATTTAAAACACTTACCCTTATCCTTTGGAATAGCCTTTTCCTCCCACTTTCTTGAGTACTGTTCTTTCCATTACTATTCTTGAGTATACCAAAGATTAAAACAAAACAATACTAAGTGTTGCCTCAAAATTGTCTTGCCACTCTTGGCTAGATAATTACTCCTTTAATCATCTAAAACATCATGCATTTTATTTTCTCTTGAAAACTTGACTATTGTATCATATTGTACTTAATTATTTATTCATAAAACCATCACTATTTATTTATTTGTAGAAATTCTTATTTATTTAACTTGTCCCACAAGCACCCATGCAACAAAGGTGATCAACATTATTATTCTACCAATAATATCATTGGAGAAAAATATTTATCAAAACATGGTTTTATATATATATGATAATTTATCAAAATTGAGGATATTACAATATGAGACAGCAGGACGAGTGCATAACATTACACTACATGATAGATCCAATTGCGGATGCAAATGGAATCTTACTCATATATACCCTTTCTTCAGAGGAACTAGGACATGGGCTCTATAGAGACTAACACCATAAGACATGGGTAGGTTTCCTCTCTTTAAGTTCTGCGTGTTGAACTTTTTCAACACTTTGTCAATCTATGTACTCTGGTTTAGGCCAAGAATCCTTCTAGATATATCTCTATAGATCTTGATTTCTAAGATATATGATGCTTCGCCTAGATCCTTCATAAAGAAGGTACCTCCCAGTCAGGTTTTTACCATTTGTTGGGTAGGAATGCATTCCCCATCAATAGTATGTCATCTACATACAATATGCAGAGTACAATTATGCTCCCACCACTACTACAGAAAATACTTTTTATAACGGGAGATAGACAACAGTTCTGATAATTGTGTTGTAGTTAGTATACTTATCATAACATGCCTGTTTTCATGTTGTATATTGTATATTTTATACAACGCAAGTCATTTACAACTTACCAAACCTGTTGTAGTATAGGGGGATACTACAACAAGTGCTAAAGTGTTCTAATAGGTTGTAGTATCACAACATATTCAAACTTGTTGTAAAATATGCTAATTACACAACATATTGTGACTCGTAATAGTCACACATGATAACATGTTGTAATAGACCATCATTACACAACACAGACTGACCCATTGTAATATATAGTAATTACACAACATGTCTTCACATGTTGTATTTGGTACATGTTGTAATAGACCACCATAATACAACATATTTAAACTCATTGTTATATACCAAGATGACACAACAGACTCCAACATGTTGTTATATATTATAATAACACAACATGTTGTGACCAGTTGTAATATCCACACCATAACAAATCATTGTAATAAGCCACCATTACACAATGTAAACTAACCCATTGTAATATACCATTACCACACAACATGAGATCACCTGTTGTAATAACTACATGTTGTAATAGACCATAGCCACACAACATGCTATAACCTGTTGTTGTATGTCAAGATCATACAACAGACTCCGACTTCTGTTTATATACTGGGGACTGAGCCGAACTCAATGATTGTTATCAAATGCAAAAACAATTACCCCACCCATGTTTATTCTCCTCCTCCGCATGCTAGTCCTTCAATTTTCCCCAAAAATCAATCGCCCGATGCCCCAGCTCTCCCCGCCTCCTACTCCTTCTGCCTCTAGACTTCTACTGTAGGCTGCTCGTCCTCCTTCCTCCACCGCTGAATGTTGTCGTCTTCATCCTCGTTCTTCCTCCGCCTTGTGCCCCAGTCTCCCCGTGTCCTCCTCCATCTCAGCAACATGGCGCTGCTGACCTAGAAAGATGGCCGCATGTGAAGACAGTGAGCCCGCCTCTTACGGCTTTCTCAGGGCGTCGGAACCACCTTCTCCAGTAGTAGTTCGAGCCAAATTGGTAAGATTTGATTGCTTTTTGACCTGGGAACACCGCCTCATCCTACATTGGCGAGCTTTGCTGACCTGGGATTACCGTCTTGTCCTCCTCCTCCAGAAAGCCCTGGGTGCCCTGGAGAAGACAACACCGCCTCCTCCTCCTTCACTAGAAAGCTTTGCGGCCTCCTACTAGTTTGAAGCCTCCTACTTCTTTGAAGTTCCCTTCAATCCAAGGTACCTATATTGATTTTTGTTCAGGATCGGTATGCTAAAATAGAAATTTAGGTTCTCCTGAGAAAATGTCCTCCTGAAAAAATGAGGACTTACAATGTTGAAATCCCTGACCAACAAAGATAAATACAATGTATACAATTAATTTTTTGGGTGGCCAGTAGTTCTGGTGGACTCAAATATTGATTGAGGACAGAAATTTAGAGACTTGGACACCTAGATAGTTTTTCTTCTTTTGAATTTTCAATATGTGTTCCTATAAATTTTTGTGGTGAATTTTTGCCTCTTGCTACAAATGTACTGGGCTTAAGCTCAACTAATATGTTTGATTTTTGTTTACAATTCGGTACAGATAATAATATACCTTTATTTTAGTACATCCTACAAAATTTCTGTTGTGTATGTCCAAATATGAAGATGCTGAAATGGTCTCTTTTAGATAATTTCTTTCAGATGGTTGTTATTTTCAGCACAGATTGATTAGGATATGCAAAGATATGTTGATAAGTACATGTAAAGCCATATAATTAATAGTTGAATTGTGTGCTTCCTATTTTCATCATCCCAAAGGGCCGTCCTTGTCTACTCACCTAGTTACAGGGTAAAGAGATAATATTTGCCCCTCGATAAGAACCTTAGATCCCCTCACACCATTTCTTGTATGTTTTCACTTGATCCTATTTATATGCTCATCATAGGTATAATACATGTGTACACTAACCTTCTTGTAAACGCATGGTTCATCGTCATTGATTAGAGCCAAACTCCTTGATTACCTTGTCAAATTGAAGATTCTAGCTCTGAGATAATTGTTTCAATGTATAGATTGACCTTTGCAGCTTACATACTTTATTGGTTTGTTTAAAATTATAAAACATTCGGGTTGTGTCATGTGCACATCCTCAAGAAGATTCACACTGAGGAAAGAAGTTTTAACATTTATTTGCCAAATATTATAATCATAGTAGTCTGAAATGGCAAGTATGATCAAGATCAATTTAATCATGGCAACTAGTGGAACAGTTTCATCGTAGTCAACACATCAAACTTGTTTAAAAGCTTTTTGCAACCAATTAACCTTTATATGTTTGTACATTACCATCTCTGTTAGTCTTTGAATTTCTTCGAGTTCTACTTTCCTCCCGTTGGTTACTTTGGAAATAAATTCCTTTTCAAGGAATATAATTATCCTCACAAAAAATATTTTATTGTCAGATGGAATATAAAAGTAGTATCCCTTGATCTCTTTAGGATATCCAACAAAATAATATTTTTCTATTTTGGGTCCAAGCTTTTAGAAAATTATTTCCTAACATAATATTCACATCCCCAAATCTTCATAAAAGAAAATTAGAATGTTTCGCAGTTCATATTGCATATGGTATCTAATGAACATATTTATAAGGCACATCATTAAGTGTAAGCATTTTAGTTTCTAAAGCATATCCTCAGAAGTAAGTCAGAACATCAACAAAAACCATCATTTATGGTACCATATCCAATAGAATGTGATCCTTTTTTTTTTAATACACCATTATGTCTAGGGATGAAAATGGGAGAAATCAACCCGAACCCAAACCGAACTAATACCAGCAAACCTGAACATGACCCAAACCGAAAATAAAATTCAAATAAAAAACTGAACAAAACCGAGTCTGAACATACCCAAACCGGAACCTAGAAACCGAACCAAACCCGAACTCAGGAAATATGAGCAAGAGGAAGAACAGAACTAGAACAGGCGAATACAACATTGTCAGCAGGATCAGCTCAGGAAATATGAGCAAGAGGAAGAACAGAACTAGAACAGGCGATATGGATCCTCTCCCTTGGTCGACATTCCTGCCTTGCTTCTCCACCATAAATTGAACAGGCAAATAGCACGCGTCGTGAATGTTGAACAGGCAAATAGACGATTAATTGATAATGCTCCACCATAAATTGAACAGGCAAATAGCACGCGTCGTGAATGTTGTTGACTAAATTGAACAAGTGAATAGCCTCTCTCTCTGCAACCCCTTTACCCGCCACTCCACCTCCTGGACCTCATTGTCCCGTGCTCCAACCCAATAATCGACATAGTAACGACAGCACCTCCTCCGGTCATTTTCGGCTCTACGTCGCTAGCAGCATCTCGGCAGCCACATGACGCTGGGAGGCGGTCAGAACGATGTCGCCGGAGTTTGCGGTGCGGCTCACAGTGTGGACGACTGCTGAGGGCGTCCATGCCTTCGTCAGGGAAATCTATTGGGTCACGTTGGCAACGACATACACTGTCGTGCGGTTTGCTATGTCGGGATGGTAAAAAGGACCCAAATCAGCACACCTGTAATGGAGCGCCTGGAGTAGTCGAGTGGGTCTCATTGGTGGCGGTGAAGGGGCGGAAGAGGGGCAGGGAAGGTGTTGTTAATTTTAAATTATTTTGCAATTCAGTTAACAGAGGTTGAATAAACCAACGTAGGAGAATAAAAGTAAATAAAATTAAGATGAAACTAGGTATGTTCATTGAGAAACGAACATGATATACTTAAAGAAATTAACGCCTTACAATCCTTCTGGATAGGCACCGTTCTCCCAGTTGACCCAGTACGAACCTCAAGAGGAGACGTCTCACTCGTATTGACGATGAACGTTGCAGACGAAGCAGCGTACCACCAGTAGGGTTGTCAATGGGGAGGATATGATGAGGGTAATGTCTTACCCTTACCCTTACCCTTACCCACCAAGAGTGGCGGGTAAGGATATGAGTAATTCTCCACTCCACCAATATCCTTACCCTCCCCTTACCCTTACCCTCTTACCCACAGGGTAAATGGGGAGAGGAAGGGTGAGGCGGGGAATTGATATGTTTTCCCAAAATATATGCTAATACTAAAAATAACAGGCTTCTCAATATATTTATATATTTAAGTGAGATATCAAGATGCTCAAAAATGACTACATAATGTCAAATGGTGCATAAACTAGAAAATATTCCATACATGTCAGTCTTACACCTTCAAAATGGTGATGTATACATGACCAAATTAGCTACTTAAAAAGTAAATAAGAAACTATGTATTATATTATATGATGACAACATAATATTGAATATTTAGTAGACTTAAACAACAATATGATAGTATATATAATATATTATATATAAATATTGGTGGGGTAGTGGGTTACAGAGTATGGGTAATGCCTTACCCTTACCCTTACCCACTAAGGTAGCGGGTTACAGGGTAGCGGGTAGGCAGGTAAAGGGTAAGAAAATCATTTACCCTTACCCTTCCCCTACATGGTATCGGTAAAGGGTAAACGGGTTAACCCTTCCCATTGACAACCCTAACCACCAGTGCAACTCAACAACTGTAGGAACCACCGCCTGCCAGGTTGCGTCTTGGAAGGAAAGTGAGTATGAACTTGCTACGTCCAGGATAAGATCTCCACATAGCACCACGGAAGCGACGATGGCAGAGAGAGACTCCGGCTTTAGGGTTTGCAAACACACACTCGAACAGCTGACGGTTGTATGTTCGAAAGATGTGTTTAACCCTATTGACCGGAGGCATATTTATAGCCTTACACACCCTAGTAATTATATTCCTGTTAAGACACGATCATTCGGTTGCTCTTATATACAATGTGAAAAATTCTACAAAAGAGACATTTTCCAGTTAGGATTAATAAATCCAAATAGGAAAGAAATAATTAATTATATGAATAATTAAAAACGTAGTTGTATCCTAGTACAAAAAGAAGATGGAAGACGGAAGACATTCTTCAAAATCCACAAGCCCGAACCCGGCCCGGCCCGGCCAGGCTAGGCGAGGCAAGACGTTGTGCGTGTGTGTGTGTTGTGGGCACCATACTCACCGAGGAAGTGAGCATACCCTCCTCCTAGGACCCCTTGGACACTAGTGTCCCATGTGATCCTACATATAAAGATCACAAAAGTTCTAAGAGTGAGCAATATGGGATAAAACTTTTTTGCCATTTGTACTACAGACAAAACTACTTTTATCACATGTACTAGCTGTACTACATTGGGCTTAACCCATGCTATATACTTGGCTGTAGCATCCATATATCTAACAATCCTCCACAAAGTCCAATGTGTAGTGTGCTCTACCATTCAATCCTCCATAATGTGCTTTCACCAGATACCTTTTGATTTGAATCTACCTGAGTTATCCAACTGTGACCCCCACATGAACTAGGTGAACAAAAGTCTTGAACCTAAACCTTGGGTGGAAGAGTATAGGTTGGTAACAACACAACAAAGACATGGTAGAAAAGAAAACAATACATTAAGGCCATGCATACAAAATTTTATGTCATGATTGATAACAGAGAACAATCCAATTCTCCTGTTGCGGCCTACACAATATCAATCATTTAGTTGGAGTCTCCAAGGATGTACTGCTAACATCCTATCCTAAGACTTGACATCATTTTAAGACTAATCTCTTATTAACTTACAATCATGACACTAACATGTTTCCCAGGGGATATACACACAGATGCATGAAGCATCAAAGTAATTACATAGTGTCATCCAATTCACCCGACAGCTTGTTATTACCACATTGAACCTAATTTGTGGGATCTCCACTCCGTTGGGATGGATTGCTAGTGCCTGCGAATAATGAGGGGTTTCAGTCCCATCCCCAACCTGGATTTTTCCACTAAAGATAAGGTAAGACCTTTAGTGAAAGGATCAGCAGTATTTTCTTTGGTACCGACATAGTCCACAGCCATGACCCCATTAAACACTAACTCCCTTACAGACTTGAGTCTGACTTGGATGTGTCTACACTATTTTTTATTGTACTTGTGACTCTTTATCTTGGCAATAGTTGTAGTGTTGTTACAGTGAACTGAAATTGCAGGAAGCGGCTTCTTTACCCTAGGTAAACTGGACATAAGTCCATGTAGCCATTCAGCTTCCAATCTAGTTTCATCTAAAGCACACAACTCTGCTCAAAAGCAGATTGAGACAATATGGTCTATTTCATAGACCTCCAGTTAACAATTCCTCCGCCCAATAGGAATACATATCCTGAGACACCATTACTCGCAGAGTTGATGGCAATCCAGCTTGCATCATTATATCCTTTGATTACATAAGGATATTTTCCATAATGCAGCCCAAGGGAACAAGTTCCCTTGATATACCTCAAAACTTGGTCAAGAGCTTCCCAATGGGTCTTGTCGGGACAAGTGGTGTATCTACTTAACTTACTCATGACAAACACAATGTATGGACGTGTACAGTTCATAAGATACATCAAAATTCTAATAATATGAGAGTATCGTAATTGAGACACTGGAACCCCAGTCTCATTCTTGAACAATGCCTTGGATGAATCATATGGAGTCCTTAATAGGTTTACGCGATGTGTACTCAAACCTCTCCAGTATCTGCTCAACATATTAATATTGAGAGAGAGTTATACCATCAGTAGACCTTATGATTTTAAGCCCTAAAATCACATCAGTGACACCCATATCTTTCATCTCAAACTTGCTACACAAGAATGTCGTTGTCTCATTTACTACTTTCATATCGGAACCAAAAAGTAGGATATCATCGACATATAAGCATAATAAAAGGAATCTATCATTGATGATTTTATAGTAGAGACACTTATCAAATTCATTAGAAACAAAGCCAAATGATGATATCACAGGATCAAACTTCTCATGCCATTGCTTAGGGGCTTGTTTCAAGCCATATAATGACTTAATAAGTTTATACACTTTGGACTCATTTCCACGACCCACAAATCATTTAGGTTGTTCCATATATATCTCTTCCTGAAGTCATCATGTTAGAACTCTGTTACACCCCGATCTCACAATTACCACTAATCATGAGATTAGGGTATAAATTGAGGATTTAACATAACACAAAGATCACCCTTAACTTTTTCTTCTTTTTCTAACTCTTTGTTTTCTCACATTGAACCACATAAACTAATTTTACAAGAGAATTAAACTTTTATTTCTCTAATGTAATCTCAGCATTAATGATACACATCCATACATTCATGTTTCTCACACTTTCATGTACATATGACATGACAATCATTTGCATTCTCTCTTATTAAGGAAACAAAGATACAAAACATTACTTACAACACTCTCACATCTATACTAGGACCTAAAATGATAGGGACTGACTGAACTTAACTAATCTCATACTTAACTCATGTGGTAGATCTACTCTGATGCTTTGACCTTCTTCAAGTCCACATGGTTTCCCTAAAAATTGTGACTAGAGGGGTGAGCTTACTTGCTTAGTGAATGAGTACTTCAAAGAAATAGTCTAAAGCACTGATATAATTACATATATACTTTTGAGCAACTGATATCAACTATAACAGCAGTAAGCTTTAAAGATATTGATCATTGACAATCATAAATATGGCAGGATACTCTAGATATCAATAAGAATGAATCAATATATGAAATGCTTGATTGATCATAAAGAGAACTAATAATTCAGAAAGATACAAAGAATAATTGAATAACTTTACACACTTGTTTGACCTCTCATTCATTTTATTATGCCCTGATCATATGCAGTGTACTCTACATATGAAGACTCATAGAGAACTACGATCTCACCATACAAGACTTAGCTTAAAATTGGAGAAGGTAAGCCTATAACTGAATCTGGGTTTGCTTGACTCGAACTGTCACGTCTGACTAAGGTGGCTAAACAACTGGCCTTTAACTGGACCTCTCCTTCTAGGTTGAGTACACAGGCGGAGGGTCTGAGATGCTCTGTGGGCCTCATCTTGGTACGCTCTGTGGGTACCTCTGAGTTACCACCGGGATCTCCGGTTCATGTTGGGTAACCTATCTTCTCTTAGGTGACTTCCTCAAGGGCTTCGTCTCCCCGCACGCTCTGTGGGTGCGTCCCGATCCCCGTATACTGGTCGCTACTAGGGTGGATCATGTTGGGTTTTAGAGGAGACAGAGAAGCAGCGGAAACAAAAAAAAATTCTCTCCCCAAACCCAGAACAAAAGGAACAGCGTCAACATCTATATAATAGGAAAGATGGTTTGAGAATCATACCTTGTCCCGAGGCTTGCTCGGCGAAAATACTACGCACCTTGCGCGGTCTTCACCTCCGGTCTTGGACGGTGTCTGTGCAGCTCCTGGTCGCACCGGGACTGAAGACTCCTCTTCCTACCGGACGGTCGGATGACAGTTGTCCTCCTGAGCGGCAGTGACCTCCCGCCTCTGAAGTAGTCCACACGGACCACCCGGAACTCCACTCTCCTTGTTCCACAAGGAAGTGGAAGGAGTCGCAACCTCCTATTGACGTACTAGTCGTCAACACACTCTCCTTCTGTCAATTGCAACTGTAGTTGTCCTTCCCTTGCTGCACCTCCCTTTGCGGGAAGCACTTGCTCGGGCTCTCTTTCGGTTACCAAAACTAGAGAGAACGACAACTTTGCAGAGCAATCAACTTGCACTGAGTCGTACTCTGAGAAGCCCCCAATACCCCTATATATATAGGCGGGTCATGGGACAGGGTTCTCTGTGCCCGGCAATACGGGACTAAAGCAGGAGTAGAAGGGTTCGGGATTTTCCACAAAAAACAACCATCTCGCAACCTGAAATGATCGGTTCACAACTAAACTGATCGGTTCGGCCATTGAGCCGATCGGTTGGACCTGAGCCGATCGTTTGGGGCACTCCAACCGATCGGTTGGTGCCCTGAACCGATCGGTTCATAGTCCTAATCCGGCTCAAAAAGACTTTCCTTGTTTCATTCCCAATTGGTATCGAATACCAATGTTATTCCCAATCGAATTGGGCAATTTGAAACCAAAGGAAAATTCTTGTCGACATGACCTTTTCCCAACTGGTCGGTTGCACCAGTTGAGCCGATCGGTTCAACCCTTGAACCGGTCATTTCAACCTGGGCATGAGCCGATCGGCCTGGACACTCCAGCCGACCGGTTCAGCAACCTCAGCCGACCGGTTCATCACATGAACCGATCGGTTGGGAGCACAGGTTGGGAAAAATCAGTCAATTGCGATTTCAATCAATCCGATACTCTAATCAATGCGTCCAACACCTTGAACCATACGATATTGAGTCATCGACTGATTGAGTGTTTAATTGAACTACTAAACTCCTTTAGTAATCAATCTAAACATTGCTTTGTGGACAAAACTCCTCTTCCAGGTTAAATCCTATGTGTGTGACCCTGCAGGTCCAATTCACGTTGGCAGTGAAAGTCCATAACACTTATGATTTCACAAGCAAAGAGCGGTGCCTAGTCACACATCATTGCTACCCAAGTGAAAGTAGAAAGTTGGAGAACAACTTTCATCCTACAATCCGTGAATGGTGTTACAGTGAATGTATAATTCCTTTGTCACCGATATCCAGAATGAACTCGAGGCATGGAACAGTCATCCTGTCAATGTTCATTCATTTCCTTGATCTCAGTGTAGACCGAGTGAGATGTGTATGACATCAATATCACATATTGATTCACACGTGCATGCACATGCCTTTCTCAATCCTACTCATCAAGTGGCCAAGGATATCAAACTCCCTTAGGAGGGACAAATCCCATATCTATCACTCACCCCTCAAAAGCCCCATGTGTCAAAGCCACCCAATCATCACCTTTATAACAACCCATGTTTCAGGACTGCATTTGATGATGTCAAAGTGTACCCAATGACATGTGTTGAGTGCAGTGATTTCAGGTCTAAGAATCACACTCACCACCATCACTGTGAGAGCTGACTGTGACTACCATGTCATGGTTCCATGTGTCACTCTCACGGTGGGTCTGTCCGGTACCTTGTTCTCTAACAAGTACCTATGTGCTTGGTTTGATATCACCATATCATGACTAATGAGATTCTGTCATCAACCAACACACAATCTAGTCTTTAGTGTTATTGATGTCTATGGTTATTTCCACAATAACAACCGACTAGGGACCAAACAAGAAAGAATACTCTTAGCATCCGTATGATCTCATCATTTAGGTCCTCAACCCAAAAGCATACGTCATTGAGTAAAACAATCTTTAGACATCTATCATGTTACACCATCATCTCAGAAACAGTTTAAACATATAGATTGGAAATTGCCTTTATTATTATTCAAATCATTTACAAAATATCCCATTACAATCATCATATGACTTGCTCTATGGGCATACATACCAACAGATCATTTCCTCCCTACAGTGCAGACATCCGTAGGGAATCTACGGTGTTTAGGGCACCTATGTCTATTATTTTATTATTCTTGAAAATCTCATACTATATTGTATCTCTCTCTTACTTATTCTTGACTCTGATATCTCTATGGTACTGAGTCTATTCAACGTTGAAGCTTATAAATACGACATGAACTTTCTTACTTAACTTGACAGAGCAGTATATTCAAAACACTATAATATTCTAAGTAATCATCATACTATACATACAGGCATACTAAAATTCTTAAATAAACAGAATACATGTCAACTTGGCACTTTATACACTAGAATCATGCAATTGAACTGTTAAGCATCACCACATCTCATACTAAGAACATTGATAACACAATACTTGATTCATTGAACACCCTATCCTTAGGGTTTTATTTACATCGTTCACTTATCACATGGCTCTCATAAGGATTTCATACGACATTAACATTTACTGAATAAAAACTGCTTTCAACAAATCATATACAATCAATATAGGTATGAAAACTTGGAACTGAGCTGAATTTGGGTTTTCATGCCATTCATTGAGATATCATGCATCAATAATAAAATTGAATAAATAAAGTCTATCATGTCAAGAAAATCCGTTCAAATAGATTTCACGATATCTATTCACAAATATCCAACTTTCCTCGCATCTAGGGTTTCACCCTCTTTACTGAGATATCAAACAAACACTATTCACCTTAAATGAAATCCAAGATAGTATCTGACATATATGTACTAGGAATTCAGATAAACAATCATTCATAACTAAGGGAATCTAGATAAACAAATTTCTCTATTTAATTATACAGCAATTTCAATCATAGACAAATTCTTTATATTTCAGTTTACTCTTATAACCTCTGTGAATACTTAGGGAATTCTCATTAGGATGTATTTTATGCATTTCTAATATTCTTATATCATCTAAAATTCATCCAAATAGAGGAAGAATCTGTTTCATATCATTTTGCAACAACTTTGATCAAACACATAATTCAGGGTTTGTAGTCGCACACTAAGCAATTAAAGATTATGGATAATTTAACCAATTTTCATGCAATATATATTTTAAGGAAGTTCCCACTCACCCTAAGGTGTGAAAACACCTTAACAATGTATCCCATATCTGAAAATCTCAAATCCATATCAAATCCCTAGCAATTCACCCAATTCTTCTTCCTTTCAACCTGTAAACCCTAAAAATGAGGGATTATGAAGAAAGAGTGAGAAAAGGCGAAGTTTTGATACCATTTTGGATCAAATAAGAGGAGGGACGGAATTTTTACATGTGAGAGAAGATTCACCATGAAACTATATCTAAAGAAGCTAAACTTATATGATTTCATCATTCCTCGGACCGCAAAACCTTAGGTCAGTATCTCCATCAATTTCTCCTCTCAAACCCTAACTCTCTCTCTAGGATTTCTTTTCTTTGGATTGAATACCGAATTATGAGAAATCCTTGTGTGTTAGGTTGACCATATAGATCAATTGAGCTGCTTGGGTTAATTGCACATTGACCCCTCACTAAACATTTTTCTTATTTCAGCAAATTTTTCTGTCATAAAAAGGTTTCTGTGAATTCTTATATTTCAGAGATCAAACCTTCTCCAAAAATTATTAGAATGTATTAGGTAGTGTATACTTGAGTTATAAAGCTTAAATTAAAATTTTAGATTATTCCAAGCTTCCAACTAATAATTAAAAATCAAATAGTGCACTATTATCCAGAATTCTGTAGAAATGTCAATTACTGTAATTCATCTACTTATAAGATCTGAACGCATCCAAAAATTATGAAATTTTACATTTTGTTTATGATTGCGTTTCAGATCTCCAATTAAAATTTAAGATCATTTGGATTACCAATAAATAATTAAAAATAAAACACTACACTGCTGAAAAGCACTCTGTCAACATTTTGGTCAAAGTATAGTTTGACCAAGAACCACATTCAAAGAACACTCAAATATTCTAAAAAATTTCTCCAATATGCATGTTTGAGTTATCCATATCATATCCAAAATTCAATAAAATAAAAAAAATTTAGAAAATATGAAAAATAATTTACCACACTGCTATCCTGATCAAATTCCATACTCATGTACCATCAAAACCCTAATTCTAGCCAACTAGGGTTTATATTTCTCAAACCGTAATTTCTCAAACAATAGAACACTTAACATTCTTATTAGGTTTAAAACATCATAATTGAATTATCATCATTAATTAGATTTAAGCAATGATCAATCCAATTAAGCATATAATCATCCAAGTAAACTCTAGTTTACCAATTAAGCTCAGATGTGGTCATAACAATTCTCCCCCCTCTAAAATGGTTTTGTCCCCGAAACATAAATATGCAAGTAAAGTACATTCAAGATTTATTTTAAGCTTTTGAAATCTTACATGTCATTATATTCTTGTATTTAATACTTGAATGTAATTTTCAACATTAAGTCCTTCATTTCTTTTCTAATCACAACATGTTTGAAATAGTTCTCAATGACAACAAACAAATTTCCTATACCACAATCAATCATAGGATAGAGAGAGAAACAACCATTTCAATATTTTTTTATACTCTTGAGGTTTTACCTTAACATTGATAACCTGATACAACTATCTCAATTCATACGGCTCAATATGTAGTATTGCTATGTATTACATCTATGTCACAAAAAAGAGTTCACCATGTTCTTTTAAATTTTACTATTGTGCTACTCAAATAGAAAAATAGTCTTGAGTTGGAAGACTAGATTCAACAACAATTGTGTAATACTACTCACGGCATCCCCATTGGATCATGGATGCATAAGGTGAAGCATTACCATCACATTCAATACTATTCTCAAGTATGAACCCACACATAATTCAAGGTATAACCATCGAGTTATAGCATACTAGGGTTTCAACTACAGTAACATAGTACTCCATGATTGTATTAGTCATTCAAAGAATATTCATACCCAATTACCATCACTTAGTTATATTAAATCTAAGTATAACAATCTATACCTCATTAGGGTTACATATCAATACAATATGGTTATCATCCCTTCTATTCATATGAGTGAATAGGTAAGACTACCTTATTCAGGGTAACCCTCCATTTGTTTTATCATCATTTGAACCATATCACCATACAAAAATTGTACAATATTAAGATGGATTACTGGTATGGATGACTACAACTATCAGACACCTAAAATTAACATATTGCTCATACATGTACACTAAAATCATACGTAGAACCAATTTACATCCCTGAATATAAGTTCAACAAATTATACTTCTAAAAACAAATTCACATATTACTAAAAGCCATTGTTATCTCGTATCTCTCTCCTCATTCATTACTACTTACTTTTTTCTACTTATCCTTTTCATTTTAATCATGTAGATTAAACATCCCTAAAATTGAAACATACAAGGTATGAATAGATTATTCATCATTCTTGCTATTACTACAAGAATTTATTTCATATCACACTTCACTCATATTCTATTTCTCCTTTTTTTCAAAATACACCTCTTATATTTCAAATCTATTTCTTATCCTTAATCTCCAAGAGATGTCTCGCGGACGGAGTGGACGAGGCAGAGGTCGTGGCGGCCATGGAAACCCTAGTAGTTGGGGTGGGAACAGAGAGAAAGTTGTTGACGGCTCATCATCAACACCTCCTGGAGGCTTAAGAGAGGCTGAAGGAGAAGGTCCCCCCAAGATACCCCACTCTGAGGATTCGACGCCCCACATACATACCTCATCCTCATCTACCCTATCTCACCAGCAAGCCAAGGGATCGACAGACAACATTACAAATGATGACTCCTCTTCGATCGCAGATTGGCTCTATGTGAGCCACCAAGGTCGGGAGACCACATGCATCCCCGTAGTGAAGTTCATCAAGCCGGCCATCAAATATGGAGCCAAGTGTGGCTCGATCTGCATCTAGGATGGCGCAATGCTAGATTGGAATATGTACCTATCGATCTGACTCGTGAGTAGGAAGCCCTTCAAATCCCAGCTTTGCGGTTGGATTAGGAGGGAATGGAAACTGAGCGGCAACTTCGAGGTCATCACCAAAGAGAGGAACAGTTTCATCATCAAGATGCCAATTGCCAAAGAGAAAGAGAGAGTTCTTGAAGAAGCTCCATGGATTATGTATGGGGTACTGGTCATCGCTCAGGCGTGGGAGCTAGGATCCCTTATTCAACCTCTGTCCTTCTTGTGTATCCCTATTTGGTTCGAGGTGGAGAACCCAGGAGTCTCATGGACCTCTGATGAGATTTCCAGCGTCGCAAGCACCATGGGTAGGCCTCTAGACTACGTGGAGTCTTCCCTCTCAGCTGGTTGTATGAAATTCGCACCTTTGTGTGTAGAACTTTCAGCATCTGACAAAATCCCCAACAACACGTTGGTGGAGGTTGATGGGAAATCGAAGCAATTGAAGGTCAATGTCATGGCGAAGCCACTCTTCTGCTCCAGTTGCAAGAGATTCGGACATAAGCTAGGGTCGTGCCCTGCTGGTAGCAAAAATGAGGTGCAAATCAAGGAGGTTCAGTTCAGATATGGGAAGCAGAGAGTTGTTCGAAATTTTGTCAAAGACAACGGCCAGGCTTCTCACCCCGAGCAAAAGTCCAAAGATCAAGATGCTCAGGAAGATACATCGGCAGAGGATGATATTTCTCACCAGGTGATCAATACTGTTCTCTCTACTGCATCAGCAAACCATCCTCCAACCTTCTCCTCATTCTCAAAGGAACCTGACATGTTCGGCTCCCCTCCTATTTCCAACATGGGTAGCCTTAACCTAGAATGGGAGTTGGATTATAGGGAAAGGGTTGAAAAGGATATGGAAGCCTGGAAGATTAATAGCTTATTTAACAGTTGCAGGTTCTCTATTGATTACAAGCAGAGAGTAGCAAATATGTTTGAAGGCGATGATACATCTAAGGGTGATTCGAACTCTGATTTCAACTCAGATCAATGGGGCTCTGATTCTTTGATTATTATCCCACCAAGATCAAGGAAAAAGAAGAAGCCAGGGAGGAAAAGAGAGTGATATTCTTTGGCCCACTTTGCTGACATGACGAAGGCCTAAAAGAAAGACTTGATATACAAGATACTAGGACTAGTACCCCCTATTGATGCTCTGTCATTTCTCCACACTTTTAGGTGATGTGGTTAATGCTAGTGGAGAGAAGGTGGTCCAGATATGGGGTTATATTAGTTCTGAAATCTTGGAGATCGATTCCTTTGAGTCAGGCAGTAGTTGTTGCGAGCTAGTTTGCTAATGGGTGTGTCTTTCTCTATGAAGTCACATCCTATTTTAGACACTCGATACAGAGTGGTTCTTAGACTCTGAAGTTAAGATTCAATTCGGTTCTTGGGGCTGACATGAATATGTTGTGCTGCTGGCCAACTCTCTTTCTTTCTAGTTGAGTATAATTCTATTGAGGTGTTTTACCATGTAGTCGGTGTAGGAGTTTTGGGTCTAGCATTTCTCTTATTGTTGTCTTTCTTCCCTATCTAGTTGTTTTGGGCTTCCTGCGTGAATCATAGTAGGTTCTCAGTGATTTTAAGCATAAGGTTTATGGGGGCGCATGTAATAATTGTACCCAAAGTTTTTGGATAATAGAGAAACTGCATTTTTACCGACCAAAAAAAAATCTATTTCTTATCCTTTACTCTAAATCATTTCCATATTTTTTATCTACCTTTCAGATTAGCTAGGATTACTATCAGTGCTAGTTTACTTCTCATAGTGCAAATTTCATGATCTTGTATTATAGAGATGCTAGTATTAAAGGTCAAATCACTAGTGACATCCCTTGAACTACTACAACTCTAAACATTCTAGGGTTTGGCCTTTATCAGAAGCATGACGTTATTATGGGGTGACTTTGCTCCCTTAATTTGAAATTCAAACTTTGGACATCACAAGTTTTTACTAAAGTATTCCTTATCTTATCAATTGAATTTACTTCATCTTAATTGGCTATTCAGATAGATTACATTCTCAATTTACCCTTCTAGGGTTTCGTCATCATATTTTGTGTCATTATTACATTCACTAGATGCCTCTACCATGGTGGTTATGCATCATATATGATTCATTTTCTTATCACTTCATTCCCACATTTCTCTCATTAAGTGATATATGGAAGAGAAGACGGTTCTGAGACTTAGAATTCTTATCTTCAAACATCCCATTAATACATTTTTCGTATGTAGGTTTAACTAGTTATCAACAAGGATACTTCACTAACTAGCACTTGATTGAATCTCATGAACTCTTTCTTTTATAATCTATATTACTCCACTATGTTTCAAACCCTTCCTTACTTTCCATAATCCTCTTACCATATACTAATCTTCCACCTGTTATCTTTAACTTCTACTTTTCTCTTATGATCATGTTGCTTATTCATGTGTATGATCATGTATACCATGTTGCACATATTTCTTTTTATCCTTCTGCTAATGTGAAGTTGAAATTTTAAATCAATAACCTCTCTACTAGTTTCAACTCATGTTTAATACATTACACATCCTTCATTTTAAATCAAACGTCTCATGCATGGGTGAAACATAGTTTCTCTTATATCAAGTTTTTCCTTCCTGAGTATAGTCTACCTTTGTATAACTTATTCATTTTGTTAAGCTACACTTTTGTTCTTTTTTTTTAGAAACTAGTTTGTTGTTCTATAGAGACTTGGAATCCAAAGGTAGTAATGATGAATGTATTAAACTTATTAATAAAGGTATACATTCCATGCTCTCAATTATATCATAACCCTCATTCCTTAATCAAGCTCATCATTTCCAACATTTATCTTTGTTTTAACTTAGTTTCTTATCCTACTCTTATGATTTACATACTCATCTAGTTCTCTTCACTTTAACTCTTCTGAAGACTCTTCACTTCTATGCACTTATTATATACATACTTAGCTCTTTTCTTCTATTTTCCCTTTGCTTTGGAGTACATAAAAACATTGTACTCTATTATATAATCCATTCGTCATGATTGATTCTTACTATCTTGGCCCCTTACATACTTTTCTCATATCTTTTCCATATTTCATATTTAGAGTTCATATAATACTAATAATTAAACTTAATCTGAACATTATTTCGTGTTCCTGTATTCCCAATTATGGGTTTCTCATATGAGGCCCCAAAGTTGGATCTCAGATATCAGTTCCAACTGATTCTTAGTTATCCTAGTCTTTCCCTTATACTTCACAATCTTAGAGTATATACATTCATACTAGAATTTGGATCTAATCTATCCAGAATTTACTCTTGTTATGTTACTAATAGGAGTCATTAGATCCCAGTAATGCATCCTGCCAACCGAACCTACAGTCCTGAAGCCAAGAGCTACTCAGGATTACTCAACTCCTATTCATCTCAAATGTTTGGAAGAAAACTTATCCACTTAGGAAAGCTCATTCAAAGATCATTTCTAGTCTACTTGATTCAAAGAATGTAATCAATAAATTCTACAACTGCATAGTGTACAACAAATCTTAAAGACCCACATATATTTCAAAATACTAAATATCTGAATTTAAACATATAAGAACTTTTCTATTCATCTCCAATAAAAAAATATATGAAATGAAAGTTCTATCTCATTTTATATTTATGCTCTTAATTCATGTTACTTATCTTGTTTCAAACCCTAATATTTCTAGGGTTTCTCTCTAGCCCATCCTTCCATTGTATGCCTGGCCAGGGTATACATGAAAGAATAGAAAGAGTAGCTTGATACTGGTTGATCCAAGTACTCAGATACTGGGCCAGGATATCCAAATACTCATATCCCCAGATCTAACATCATAACATCTCCTATCTGCTACACTTATGACTCTAACTTACTAACTTAATGGTCCCTGACAATTCAGCCGAAGCTCTGATAACAAAGTTGTTACACCCCGATCTCACAATTACCACTAATCATGAGATTAGGGTACAAATTGAGGATTTAACGTAATACAAAGATCACCCTTAACTTTTTCTTCTTTTTCAAACTCTTTGTTTTCTCGCATTGAACCAAATAAATTAACTTTACAAGAGAATTAAACTTTTATTTCTCTAATCTAATCTCAGCATTAATGATACACATCCATACATTCATTATGTTTCTCATACTTTCATGTACATACGACATGACAATCATTTGCATTCTCTCTTATTAAGGAAACAAAGATACAAAACATTACTTACAACACGTTCACATCTATACTAGGACTTAGAGTGACAGGGACTGACTGAACTTAACTAGTCTCATACTTAACTCATGTGGTAGATCTACTCTGATGCTTTAACCTTCTTTAAGTCCACGTGGTTTCCCTAAAAATTGTGAGTAGAGGGGTGAGCCTACTCGCTCAGTGAATGAGTACTTCAGAGAAACAGCCTAAAACACTAATATAATTACAAATATACTTCTGAGAAACTGATATCAATTATAATAGCAGTAAGCTTTAAAGAGATTGATCATTGACAATCATAAATATGGCAGGATACTCTAGATATCAATAAGAGTGAATCAATATATGAAATGCTTGATTGATCATATAGAGAACTAATAATTCAGAAAGATACAAAGAATAATTGAATAACTGTACACACTTGTTTGACCTCTCATTCATTTTATTATGCCATGATCATATGCAATGTACTCTACATATGAAGACTCATAGCGAACTACGATCTCACCGTACAAGACTTAGCTTAAAACCCAGGAAGCTAAGCCTAGAACTGAATTCGGGACTGCTTGACTCGAACTGTCACGTCTGACTAAGGCGGCTAAACAACTGGCTTTTAAATGGACCTCTCCTTCTAGGCTGAGTACACAGACGGAGGGTCTGAGATGCTTTATGGGACTCATCTTGGTACACTCCTATCTTCTCTTAGGAAACTTCCTCAAGGGCTTCGTCTCCCCGCACACTGTGTGGGTGCGTTCTGATCCCCGTATACTGGTCGTTGCCATGGTGGATCGTTTCCTCCCTATAGTGTAGACAACCATAGGGAACCTACGGTGTTCAGGGCACCTATGTCTATTATTTTATTATTCTTGGAAAGCTCTTACTATATTGTATCTCTCTCTTACTTATTCTTGACTCTGGTATCTCCATGGTACCGAGTCTATTCAACGCTGAAGCTTATAAATATGGCATGAACTTTCTTACTTAACTTGGCAGAGCAGTATATTCAAAATAGTGTAATATTCTGAGTAATCATCATACTATACATACAGGCAGACTAAAATTCTTGAATAAACAGAATACATGCCAACTTGGCACTTTATACACTAGAATCATGCAATTGAACTATTAAGCATCACTACATCTCATACTAAGAACATTGATATCACAATACTTGATTCATTGAACACCCTATCCTTAGGGTTTCATTTACCTCATTCACTTATCACAGGGCTCTCATAAGGATTTCATACGACATAAACATTTACTGAATAAAGACTGCTTTCAACAAATCATATACAATCAATATATGTATGAAACCTTGGAACTGAGCTGAATTTGGGTTTCCATGCCATTCACTGAGATATCATGCATCAATAATAAAATTGAATAAATAAAGTCTATCATGTTAAGAAAATTTGTTCAAATGGATTTCACGATATCTATTCGCAAATATCCAACTTTCCTCACATCTAGGATTTCATCCTCTTTCTAAGATATCAAACAAACACTATTCACCTGAAATGAAATCCAAGATAGTATCTGACATATATGTACTATGAATTCATATAAATAATCATTCATAACCAAGGGAATCAAGATAAACAAATTTTTCTATTTAGTTATACAACAATTTCAGTCATAGACAAATTCCCTATATTTCAGTTTACTCTTATAACCTCTGTGAATAGTTAGGGAATTCATAGTAGGATGTATTGTATACATTTCTAATATGATTTTATCATTTGAAATTCATCTAAATAGAGGAAGAATCCATTTCATATCATTTTGTAACAACTTAGATCAAACACACAATTCAGGGTTTGTAGTCGCATACTAAGCAATTAAAGAGTATGGATATTTAACAATTTTTTGTGAAATATATTGTTTAAAGGAAGTTCCACTCACCCTAAGGTGTGAAAACACCTTAAAAACGTATCTCATATCTGAAAATCTCAAATCCATATCAAATCCCTAGCAATTCACCCAATTCTTCTTCCTTTCAACTCGAAAACCCTAAAAATGAGTGATTATTAAGCAAGAGTGAGAAAAGGGGAAGTTTTGATACCATTTTGGATCAAATCTGAGGAGGGACAGATTTTTTACATGTGAGAGAAAATTCACCATGAAACTATATCCAAAGAAGCTAAACTTACATGATTTCATCATTCCTCGGACCGCAAAACCCTAGGTCAGCATCTCTATCAATTTCTCCTCTCAAACCCTAACTCTCTCTCTCTAGGATTTCATTTCTCTAGATTGAATCACAAATAATGAGAGATCCTTTTGTGTTAGGTTGACCATATAGAGCAATTGAGCTGCATGGGTTAATTGCACATTGACCCCTCACTAAACGTTTTTCTTATTTCAGCAAATTTTTCTGTCATTAAACGGTTTCTGTGAATTCGTATATTTAAGAGATCAAACCTTCTCCAAAAATTATTTTTATTTATCATGTTGTGTATTATTGAGTTATAAAGATTTATTAAAATTTTAAATCATTCCAAGCTTCTATTAAATAATTAAAAATTGAATAGTGCACTGCTATCTAGAATTCTGTAGAAATGTAAATTTCTGTAATTCGTCTAATGATAAGGTCAAATAGCATTTAAAAATTATTAAATTTTATATGTTATTTATTATTGTATTTAAGATCTCCAGTTAAAATTTTAGATCATTTGGTTTTACCAATAAATAATTAAAAATAAAACACTACACTATTGAAAAGCACTCTGTCAGCATTTTGGTTGAAGTATAGTTTGACCGAGAACCACATTCAAAGAATACTCAAATATTATAAATTTTTTCTCCAATATGAATGATTGAGTTATCCATATCATATCCAAAATTAAATTAAATACAAAATTTGTAAAAAATATGAAAAATCATTTACCACACTGCTATCCTGATCAAATTCCATACTCATGTACCATCAAAACCCTAATTTCAGCTAACTAGGGTTTATATTTCTCAAACCCTAATTTCTCAAACAATATAACACTTATCATTCTTATTAGGTTTAAAACATCATAATTGAATTATAATCATTAATTATATTTAAGCAATGATCAATGCAATTAAGCATATAATCATCCAGGTAAACCCTAGTTTACCAATTAAGCTCAGATGCGGTCATAACAAACTCAGTCTTTACATCCATCTGGTAGATATAGAGATTCTAAATGGAAGCCAATTCTATAAGCACTCGGATTGTGGTCATATGGGAAATAGGGGAATAGGTATCAAAATAATCTATTCCTTCAGTCTATGTGTAACCCTTAGAAACTAACCTAGACTTATACTTATCGATGGTCCGGTCTGCATTAAGTTTCTTCTTAAAGATCCATTTGCAACCAACTATAGAACAACCAGGAGGAAAATCCACCAATTCCCAAGTTCCATTTGAGAGAATTGATTAGATTTCATCATTAACGGCTTCTTTCCAAAACATAGCTTCTGGAGATTCCATAGCTTGTTTGAAAGTTATAGGATCATCCTCAACATTGTAAGTGAGAAACTCACTTCCAAAGTCCTTGGATGCCCTAGACCGTTTACTTCTCCTTAGTTCAACTATTTCTTCAGAATCATCAGATTCAGAAATAGCTTGTTCTGAGTCACCCCCACATTTTTCATCATTTCCACATCCTCGGGAATGGAACATGTGGTGAATGAATCCTCTTGAGATACTTCATTGGGCACACCATATTTCATGGAAAATACATCCTCAAAGAATGTAGCATCATGTAATTCCACAATTGTATTGACCTCAATGCTTGAGATATCAGATTTTACAATCAAGAATCTGTAGGCATAACTTGTCTCTACATACCCCAAGAATATGGCATCAACCATTTTCGGTCCCAATTTCTTCTTTTTGTGTTCAGGGACAAGTACCTTAGTAAGGCACCCCCACACTTGAAGGTATTTGAGACTCGTATTTCTTCCTCTCCATAACTCAAATAGACTACTCTCTACATGTTTGTGGGGAACTCTATTCACAATATGACAAGTCGTATTCAAAGCTTCCCCCCACATAAATTTGGGTAGAACTGAGGTTTGGAGTTAAGAATTTAGCATATCTATAAGGGTTCGATTTATGCATTCAGCTATACCATTAGATTGTGGTGAATATAGAACAGTAACCTCATGAAATATACCATGTAATTGGAAAAATTTCAAAAATAAATTTGAGGTATACTCTTCTCCCCTATCAGACCTTAATTATTTCAGTACTTTGCCAATTTGAGTTTCAACTTCTTTCTTATAAATTTTAAATTTATCTAATTCCTCATCTTTACTTCTAAGTAAAAAGACATAACAATATCTACTATCATCGTCAATAGAAGTTATAAAATAATGTTTTTGATCCCTTGTAGCAATACCATTAAATTCATAGATATTCATATGCACCAAATACAATATTTTCAAATTCCTATTCACAGAATGAAAAAGGTTTCCTAGGTAATTTAGCTTGCACAAAGATTTCACATTTATTATTACTAATTCCTGATTTGGGGATTAAATTCAAATTCATCATATGTTTCATTGAGCCAACATTCACATGTCCCAAATGTGCATGCCAAACATCAGATGATACAAGATTCAAGCATAAAGAACTATTATCATTCAAATTTAAAATGGAATTAAAGACATGTTCTACAAGAATCTTAAATAAGTTCTTCATATCACAAAAATACCCCTTGACAAAAAAATAAAGAATCTCGAAAGTGAGTAATAATAGCTTTATCACATTTACAATCTATTCTAAAACCATCTCTAACTAAAATTGTGCCACTAATAATATTGTGTCGTATTGGTGGAGTATGTCTGACTCTATGAAGCATAAGAACCTTTCTCAAAGGAAACTTCAAGTCCACCCATCCTTTGCCTTTGACTTCTACAATGCTGGAATCGCCCAATGTCACAGATCGATCTTTAGAAGCCTGATAAGACACAAATAGGGACTAGTCAGTACACACATGCACATGAGCCACAGTGTCTATAATCCAATATAGTGGTTCAAAAATAGAAAGAACTTTAGGTTTTATAGATACGTACCCATCATTGAGGTTAAAGGATGCAGTCATCATGTTGACCACAGCCTCCTCAGTTGCGGTTGTGGTAGCTTTCTTGTCCTTCTTTGAAGGACAAACCTTGTTCCAGTGGCCAACCTGTCCACAAGTCCAACAAGGTTTGTTCTTTGGTTTCTTCTGGATCTTGGCCTTAGGTTTAAGTGAATTATTAGATTTCCTATCATTGTTCTTAGCAGTAGTAAAATTAACAGTCGCATTAACATCAGTTGGTACTTTGACAGTCTTCTCTTTCAGATGCTCTTCCTGAATATTGATATCCATCATGAGATCGTTCATTGACATGTCTCCTTTGTGGTGATTAAGATTCATGCCAAACGACTCCTAAGATTTTGGGAATTTCTGATTGATTGACATAGAAACAAATTTTTTAGGAAGTTTCATGCCCTCATCAGCGAGCTCTTACACCAAGAGTTGAAAATTGTGTGTTTGATCAGAAACATATTTACCCTTAGACATATGAAACTTAAGAAATTTTGAAACACAATATTTTTCAGTTCCCTAATTCTCAGTATTGTATTTCTTTCCTAATGCTTTCCACAGAACCTTAGATGTATTAGCATGTGGCTTAGAGTATGAGTCATATAGTTTGTTGTTTAACGCAAATAGAATCAACCCTCGACACGTCTTGTCACTCTTCTTCCAAGTTGTAATTATATTAGCATTATCAAGAACAGTTTCATCTACTTTGTTTGTCTTCTTTGAATATTAATCATACCCAACCATGTTAAGCCAGATTTGCATCTTACTTTGCCAACGAGTAAAATAAATTCCAGTAAATTTTTCAGGCATACTAGATGTATCAATTTTCATGCCAGAACTAGACAAAGTTAACTAATGACAGATAATGATTTCTTTAAGACTATTGTTAATTTTAAATTATGTCGTTACATGAAACAGTGACAGGTGCAATTAAGTTAACAGTTTAGGCTGATATAGATAAGAAAACATAGAATAAACCAATGCAGGAGAACAAAAGTAAATAAAGTTAGGATCAAACCAGGTCATTCGTTGAGAACTGAACATGATATACTTAAAGAAATCAGCACCTTGCAACCCTTATGGATAGGTGTTGTTCTCCCAGTTGACCCTGTACAAACCTGAAGAAGAGACATTCCGCTTGTACTGATGACGAACATTGCAGACGAAGCAGTACACCACCAGTGCAGCTTAGTAACCGCAGGAACCACCATCTGACAGGTTGCATCTTAGAAGGAAAGGAAGTATGAACTTGCTACATCCAGGAGAAGATCTCCACGTAGCACCACGAAAACGACTGTAGAAAAGAGAGACTCCTACTTTAGGATTTGCAAACATACACTCGAACGGTTGATGATTGTGTGTTCAAAAGATGTGTTTAACCCTAATGACCAGAGGCATATTAGTAGCCTTACACGCCCCAATAATTTTATTCCTGTTAAGACGTGGCCACTTGGTTGCTCTTGTGCACATTGTGGAAAATTTCACAAAAGAGACACTTTTCAAGTAGGATTAATAAATCTGAATAGAAAAGAAACAATTAATTAAACAAATAGTTAATTATGTAGTTGTATCCTAGTACAAAAAGAAGATGAAAGATGAAAGACATTCTCTACAATCCACAATCCACAAGCTACAAGCCACAAGCTCGAGCCTCGCCAGGCCAGGCGAGGTGAGGTGTGGCGCACGCGCATGTGTGCGTGTGTGTTGTTGTCACCATACCACTAAGGTGGTGAGCATACCCTCCTACTAGGACCCCTTGGATACTAGTGTCCCATGTGATCGTAGATATAAGGACCACAAAAGTTCTAAAAGTGAGCAATATGGGATAAAACTTCTTTTCCATTTGTGCTAGAGACAAAATTACCATTCTCACATGTACTAGCTACACTACATTGGGCTTAACCCATGCTATATACATGGTTGTAGTAGCCATATATCTAACAGAAGGCAGAGGAGGGTGTGGGAGATGGTTAGTGATGGGGAGTGAAGACCCCTCGAGGTTGTGCCGGTGGTGAAGTGGTAGAGGGATGGGCAGGAAGGATGGACCTGTAGGTGCGTCAGGAATGATGGGGTTGTGTACTTGTTCAAGGGCCCCTATTTGGGGATGTTGTTGTGGAGAGAAGCATCTAGTTCTACTGTCGATTTGTTGTCAAACCGCCTCTCGAAGGGGGATCTGGTTCCCAACTGGGCAGATGGGTTTCACTGAACATGTGACAAACCTAACCGAACTGAATATGACCATGTTGGATTACACCCAACCTAAACCAAAAATTGAACTGTGGCAAAAATATCTACTTTCTTAGTTCGGATCAGTATAAATCTATTTGGTTTCAATTCGGGTGGTTCTTTTTGCCATGTTGATTATGTTATGGTGTTTCAAGTGGAGTCTATTATGATACAATACCACAGTCTCACAGAAGATTCTCAAACTCTTGGATTAAGTATTCTACATCTAGATTAGATCGAAGTGATCCAATAATTTTACCAAGTTGATTTTATACTTCATTCATAAAATCCTTGAACCTTTGAAAGGAATTTTGACTTCCATTTCATTAAATACACATAGTCATAACCATTTAGGTCACATGTAAATGTGATGAAGTACTGGTAATCACCTCTAGCATTTGTGTTAAAAGGTCCACATATATCATTATGCATGAGTCCCAATAGATCACTTGCTCTCTCACTATTTCTAGTGAAAGGATTTTTTTTCATCTTGCCCAATAAACAAGAATCAAATGTATCTATTGATTCAAAGACAAAAGAGTCTAGGTAATCAACTTTATGGAGTTTACAAATGTGTTTCTCATTTATGTGCCCTAGACGACAATGCCAAAGATATGTTTTGTTTGAGTTGCCAAGTTTTAGTTGTTTGGTATTTATATTATATTTTCTTGTCTCAAGACCTAATAAGAAAGGACCATAGGACATAGGAGCACTGCCATAAAAGATCTCATCTTTAGAAATAGAACATTGACCATTCTTTATATGAAATTGAAGTTCACTCTTATTCAAACAAAAACTAAAAATCATATTCCTATTAATGGTAGGGACATAATATCAGTTTTCTAGGTCTATTACAAGCCCACTGGACCAAAATAAATGATAGGTGCCTAATGTAGTGGCAATAATTCTTGCTCCATTTGCAATGCATAGTTCCTCCTCACCCTTATTGAAGGGTTTACTTTTTTATATCATGCATAGTATAGCATATGTGAGATCCACATTCAGTATCCAATACTCATGATGAAGAAGTAGATAACTTTATATCAATGATGTATATACCTAAGTGGAGATCTCTATCTCATGTTTCTTCTTTGTGAGTTCCTCTAAGTAAAAAGGACAATTATTTTTCCAATGTCCATCTTGGTGACAGTGGCGACAATTGCCTTCCTTACTCACCCTTCCCCTTGCTTTAAGTGTAGAAGACTTGGGCTTTTGGCTAGCCTTAGAACTTTTCTTGACTTTTCCTTTGCCCTTGAATTTTTCCTTTCACTTATTGACCACCAAAACAAATTTGGGTTTTCCTTATTCATTTGTACTTTGAAAGTCTTTAACATGCCAAGCAACTAAGACAATGGCTTAAAAGAAGCTCATGTTACTCCTTGCTACTTTATCTAGTTCTTTTTTTGTACAAACAGACAACTTCTTTGGGAGGTATTTGGTAGAATCGACAATGGTCTTTATTCTTTAAATGTAACTTTGCTAGTTTATCAGCTAGCTCATTACTAGATCTTCCTCTGAAACGGATCTCAGCATTTTTTGGTTTTGTCTTCCTGATCTTCTCCAGCCATAGTGCAAGTTTAGGCCAGATGCCATCTTCTCCTTCAGTTAACCTCACAGCCACACTGCAATCGGACTCAACTATAATGTTTGCCCAGTTAAGCAATTCTGTCTGTTCCAGTGCCAACATTATTCCGGCGAGCTCAGCTTCAGTAACATTTGACGTCTCCACAGGCGTGCTCCATGCCCCAATCCATTCACCGTTATGATCTCTAGCAATGGCGGCTGCAGCTGCGCCCTGCTTAGTAACAGCTGCGTCTACGTTAAATTTAAGAGTACCTCTAGGTGGTGGGATCCAGTCTTTGTGTATAGTGACTGCTCTTTCCGACGGTGTGGCCGTCCAAGCCAAGCTATGTATGCATATGTCCCTAAAGAAGCTCATGTTATAGTTCATGAAAAATTAGCTATATGATTCAGGCAACGATTATAGAATTACATATGTGGACAACTCTTGGCCTAAAGGAAATCTCAATCTCTCTAATTTTTCCACGTAAACAATTAACTTGAGCACATGAGGCCCCGTTGAAAATCCCTATTCCATATTGCACTTAAAGAGCTCCTTGGAGACATCATACCACTCTTGCCTTGCTTATTCCTGGTACATTCTTAAGATTTGTTACTATTTTTTAGAACACCCATGTTCTCATGTTGCTTATGAAGTTCATAGTTCATGGAGTGTAGAATGAGGTATTTGATATTAATGATATCATCAAAAAGCTTACAATAAGCATCCATTTCAGCCTTAGGTGGACTGGAAGTATGTTCCTCTGGTAATGTTGTATCTAGAACATAGAGATTACACTTCTGTGTGAGAATAATTCTTGAAATCCTAATTCATCATGAAAGTTTTTCCCATTCAATTTTCCTTCCCAAGGACCGTCACAATGAAAAAGTGTTACCTTGCCATTAGTTTCTACAAAAGAAAATATGCACATGTCAACCATTTTTTTAATTCCATTTGAAAATGTTGATGATATTAATTAGGCCTTTAATTAATTATTTCTCACGATATTGTAATTTAAATTGATAGTCCTCATTATTAATTTGATAAGAATGCAGTGTACACTCTTTTAGTAGGTCAAGATCTATATTTCATCAAATCATGAGTCTGCTTTGACTGATCACCCACAACCTGATTGTTTAGGTAGGGAACATGTACCAATTGCATCTGATGAAACTCTTGATAGATGGTATGCAAAACTCATTGTCATATGTCATCTCTATGATTCTAGGCATTATAATCCTATTAAGGTCACCTAGTTAAGCATGACCCAAAAACCAACACAATAAAACATGGACCCTTCTTTGGCATGCTGACATATCTATTCTCACACTTCCATGAGATAGACAACGCACCACACTTTGGTGTGCCCGCACATAGTTGATCAAGATTTTTATGTGTGTTGGTCTTAGAAAGCATCTAAGGCTTAATATTTAATTGATGGGTTTTATTTATATAAATATAAACATATTCATTCACCACATACTTATAATATGTATGATACACATACTATTTCCACAAGAAAAATATGTAACCACAAACATACATGCAGTGATTCTGGTCATACTAATGTAATTATTTGGTGTAGCAAAGCATTATTTTATACCTAAGGTCAAACATCATATGTATCAACCTACCAAGGAAAATATTGGTGCTAGAAATAGATCATTTGATTGACTAGACTCCTCCAATTGATTGGTTGGGTCTCCTGCTACTTAGTTCGACTAACCCTTTTAGTCACTTAGCTGTGCCTCCAGTCAGTCACATGGGTTCCTACCCAGTCAATCAGTCAATAAGTTGGTCTTCAATAGGTTGACTCACACATGCATAACATTACCTCCTTTTGTCGAGATCTCTAGAATAATTTAACTTGTATCTACTACTACATGATGTAAAGTGAATACCTCAAGTTACATTCGAGGGTATATAGGGTGTTAAAAAAAAAGGATTTTTTCACTACCTTAGGCAGAGCCCACATCCTTTTTCCAGCCATAGCCCGGATAATTGGTGGGTGATAAATCCAGTGCTCCACAACGTGCTTCGAACCCGGCTCCCCCCGGAGGGGGACACCGTGCCTTACCAGCTGCGCTAACGCTGACCGGGTGTATATAGGGTGTTAAGAATTATATTATATTTGGAGAAAAAAGGAGACTGAAAAATGTAAATGAAATTCATCAAATAAGAATTTAAACCATTCACACAGACAAGCATCCAAGGGATTTTGTCCATAACCGTGCACACATCCACCAACAAACACATTTTAAGGAGATGCATATTATATATATATATATATATATATATATATATAATCATTTGTCAGACATTTTATAGCATATGTGCATTTAATCAGATATGCACATTAATCATTGAAATGTTTACATAGTATGCAATAAAATAAATGATAAAACAAAAACTTGATCATATCGATTAAATTCGATACACTATAGATTTACATGGCTCTGATACCACTGTTAGGAAATATAAAACAAGATAAAAGCAACATAAACTAAAATTTTACTTCACATTCCCTAACTAGAAGATCATGCCAGCAATGATGTATATGAAGGAGGTTGCAAAATATACCTTGTCCTGGAGAAATCCCAACGATTATCCTTGCACACAAATGTACATCCTTCTTGATCAACACATGGATGATGAGAGACATCATCCTACTAACACAACCATAGAGCTTTGGCACCTCTATGTAGTCAACGTGGACCATTGAGAACTCCACATTGTTCTTCTTGAGCTGGTAGGAAGGAGTAGCCCCTTTGTTCATCTACGTGCTAGCATCATCTTTCTTCTCCCTTGCTATCTATCCCTTTCACAGGTAAGATGGCCAAGCTCTAACATTACCACAACATGATATGAGAAGTGTGTTGAAAGCCTTAGATATCACCCCTTTATACATGAGTGGTATAGATAGGGTTCCTAAAACCTTTGGGAGATGAAGCATCAAGTCTTTTGGTTGGAAAACAATTACATACAATCAATCAATCGACTGGACTACTGGTCATTGGTTGTGCACAACTAGTCATTCCACTGTACTATCTAGTCATTTAACGACACAATAACACTATGTAACAAACTCAATTTTTAGCATCCCCCAATTAAGGAAGGACCCTAAAGTTGAGATCCATTACTTAAAATCCCCAATATCCAGATTTAACCAAACAATAAATAATAGCAAATAATTTCCATTATTTCAAAAAGATTATTTACATGATATGAAATGATACTCCTATGAAGAATTACATGAGTTTTCAACATGAACTAATACATATTGAGAAGAAGTATCTAACTAATCGTCATTTACTTAGCTTTAATGTCTTCAATAAAATTTTCATTTGATTCATATGTCTCGATATCTACATATATCGCATCTATCTAAAATGATGAGGAACAAAGCACATATCAATATATTTCTATAATGTGTATGTGGGGTGCAAACAAAATATGTGCATGTTGGTGTAACAACATAAACAACCATAGAAGCAATTATCATTATATAAATGAACATGCATTTTCTTTTCTAACTTCTCGACCCTTATACCTTTCACTCTATATGGTGTGCCCTCTCTTTAGGGTAGCCTCTTTATGGAGAACCCTCTATTTAGAGTTTGGTCCTTGAAGTGGACTTTTAGAACCTTCCCTCACTCAAGATTGGTTTATATAATATGATACTCATAGTGGCATATAGATTGCAGGAAGTAAATAAATAATCAAGTAGTTTAATTGCAATCCATTTGAGAAACTTTGGAAAATAGAGAAGTCATTTAAGTCGAGTATTCATAGGTGTACCATGTACCTTTCATAGAACCCTGCAGACCATGCAAATTATACTTCAATTACGTTCAAAAAATCTAACCAATAGATCCAAGCAATCAAAAATTCTACATATATGTAAATGCTAAAGTGCCACTGTCATGTTATTCACATTGAACCCTACTCATGTGCTAATATAGGATTTAGGGCTATCTCGGATTTGGATGAGGAACAATGATACAAACCCTAGTTGCATCACATATTAAACATTTTATGAAATCCTAATTACTATATCCAACATATCCTTTCATTATGATCACTTATACTCAATTATGTTCATAAACTACATAGCAAGTTGCAATCTTCAGTTTCAAAATCCTAATAACACATATTAATGATTATCCATTTTAAAACCCCTAATTTAGGAAACTTATGAACTTTTAACCTAAATTAGGTCCAAGATACTCTTTTTATCCAAAAGGTTAGACTTTATCAATTAAGATCATTTAAACAAGTGATAACCATTAAAACCATGAAACTAGTTTCTATGCATTTATTACATTAAAGATTGCATCTTTATAAACTTTTAGAACTCAAGATAGTACTAGTAATCAAAATAATTTTATTGGATTCCTTGAATTTTTTTTATCAAAATCATATATAGGTTCACTATTTTTTGACCTACTAGTTAATTACTAGAATTATTTTAAATTAACTACCTTTGGACCAATTAGGGCTTGCCGCCTAGGCAGTCAGATGGGTAAAGTTGGCCCCACTGGTTTGTGGTTGAACCAATCAGGTTGCGTGAAGGTGGCAGCCTTTACCATGTGGATAAGATGAGAAAAGAGGGTAAAAGCCAAAGATACCCTTACCCTACAGTGTCGACTCTAGGGGCAGAGTGGTACTTTTGCGAGCAGTCGTCTTCCTCCTCACAAATAGTCCTTCTCACATCTGGCTAGTCTTTAATTATCTGGGTGGATGAGCCTCAATTGCAAACAGTGCAACCTCTGTAGGGCTCCTCCGAACTTATTGATGGCTTTAGTTTTGTCAGAGGAAGCATAGACATGGAGGAAGAAGTGTAACATCCCAAATTTTCAAGAGTAATTTAAGCTTTAGAAGGTGGTTTATTTAATTTAAAAATAGTTGAGGGTCTTAATGCAAAAATACCTTCAGATGAAATTTCCTAAGGGATAATGGAGTAAGGAAATTAAAATGAGGCCCAAAAATATATTTTCTCTTTGAGTGTGCACAATGTGTTGTGATTAACTCAAATGGATGAACATTCATTCCCTCTTTCCTTTTTATCTCTCCTACCATTCATGATGCTTAAAGTACATAAAAGGGCAAGATAAATATTTGAAATTCAAAAATATACATTGTGTTAGTTAAGTATGAAGCTATCCATTTCTTTCCAAAAATTGTTACATAAGAAGAAAGTATCATTAAATTCATTTCTCTTTCCTCCAAGAAAGTTTTCCATAAATAAAGAGGTATATAAATTAGATCTTGAAAGTGTATTTATTGTTCATCTCATTTTTTGGGTTAAAGAAACAATTATGAAAAGATATTGCACATTATCTCGTCTTTATGTACTTAATTCAAGATAATGACTTTTAATGTATTAATGGCATATAATGATAAAAATGGAAATCTAAATGTATGGGAAGAATCTAGACTCCTAATTGGTCATGTTGTCCAAATTTGGTAGCATTCTGGCTTATTTTGAACCCACAAATCAATTAAGCAAGTTTGTATATAGTTTGACTAATGATTTAATGTCAATTACATTCAATGTACTGAAAAAACCAAATTCATGGATTCATTGATTGTCACACATTACATTTATTTATTTCCCTCTTATGTGCCCCATCTAATGGTGAAACTTTAAGTCATTCACAGTCTAACAACTTTGCACGCATCCTCTTCCTCCGTTTCTTCCGCTGGTCTGAAATCAGTTCAAAGAAATTCCTTCCATGATCTCTCCTACTCCAATTACTGCTCCGTTCTACGAGATTTCTTCAGTGCTGAATTTATCTTCCTCTCCTAAACTAGACGAACCCTCACTCATCCCTTCACTCCCTCCATATAAGAAACATCCAATCATGGCTTCTGGATCCTGCCACCTTTGATTCCTAGATGCCTCCTCAACCCTCCCTTTCCCTTTTCAAGAATCTCAAAAGCACTGCCACCCCTCAGATGTTGCTCCTTCTCTACCAATTTCAACTCCCACATCCTGAGACTCCTAGACCTACTCACTCTCTCTTTTTAGGTGACCTTCACCTCTCTAGGACCTCCTCTATACCCTCGTATGTAATTGAGATCATAGTAAGCATCCATGGACCCCCTACTTTATTTGTGCTTTGATGGTTTACCTTGGTTTTACTTCAATCACCGTACCCTACAACCTAGTTCATGGAGCTCACTAGCTTCCATCACTATGACGTTTCAGAGGCCCTCTGGAAAAGGACACCCATTCTCAATCCTCGCCTTGACTCCACGATAGCTTTGCCGCTATCTAATATCATGTTTCTACCCAGTTTGTTGGTCTTCAATCTCTGAGCTCCTCCCTCTGTTCCATAGTTTTCCAGTGACGCAATCTGAGCTCCTCCCTCTGTTCCATGGTTTTTCGGTGATGCTCTCTGAGCTCCTCCCTCGTGTGCAATTGAGATCATAGTAAGAATCTGTGGACCCCCTTCTTTCTTTGTGCTTTGATGATTTTCCTTAGTTTTGCTTCAGTCATCGAACCCTACAACATATTTCATGGAGCTCACTGTCTTCCATTGCTATGATGTTTTTGAGGCCCTCCATTCAAGGAAACATGACCTCAAGCCTTGCCTTGACTCTACGATTGCTTTTCTACTCTCTAATATCACATTTGTTCCTATTTTGTTGGTATACAGTCTTTGAGCTCCTCCCTTTGTTCCATGGTTTTTTGTGAATCTCTTCATGCTCCAACACACTTAAGGACCTGAAAATCAACTTGATGCCTTCGTCAGAACATGGCTAACTCATTGAATTTCTCTACATCTTATAAAAGTGCAAGTTTCTCGAGGATGGATCTTCATTGTTTTCTCCTGGAGCGTGATTTGCGCCATGGATTGAGGGAGGAGCTATCGGGTCATGAAATGAGCCTGATGCCCACATCAATTTAATCAAATAATTCTAATTGCTAGGGTATATCAGTATTTTTGACACGCCTTTGATGTAGATGACACGTGATTTTGATTTATAGTTGATTGAAAATTTCCTCCCTTCAATTCTGATTTAAGTGTTACGCATGCCTAAGTATTCTCGTCCTTTCATGATTTATTTACATTGGCTTTAATCGGATTTAAAAGACTGTCACACTATAGTTTCCTGACTTCTAATTGGCCCATGTTGCAAAATTCACAACATTTGCATATGACCTCTACAAAATGATGTAAAAATATTCGTGGGACAGATCTTTTTTGATTTCCTATCAATCTAGCCTATTTTCAAATGATGTTTCACACATTCAATCACTTCAATAATTCAAGACCAAGATTAGGGTTTTGATGATTATGAAGCCATAAACACATTATGATTTTAATCAAATTAAAGGTAATTAGAGGGCCAATCAAGTCAGAGGACTTGACCGTAAAGAAGTCCACTCTAGCTAAGCAGACCATGCATATTTTTCACAAGTAATTTTGGTTTAATGCATGTTTATTTATGGTTATGCACATTATTTTATTTCATGAAGTATGAATGCTCTCAAGAAGACATAAGTATATCTATCACTATTTTCTTGGTTGTTTGCCTATAGTCTATGGTATAATCCTAATTATAACTATGATTAAGATTAATGAATCATGCTCAAGAAGAGGAAACCCTATTATGAGGGAGAAATTCCATTAAGACATTAAGAGGGAAAAATCCCATTATCAAGGGGATAAATACCATCATGTTAAAGTTCAAGGGTCATGTTAATGTTAATGTTAATGTTAATGTTAAGATAAGTGGAATTGAATAAGTTTTTATATTCTTCTCGAATCATGGGCCTCAAGAGGTCATCAAGGGATTTCCTAACATCAAGGGCTTTCCTAGTAATCATGTTCTCTTAAGTGGGCATAATAGAGGGATGCATATACTTACTATTCAATTATTCATGTTATTCATGACTCATGAATTCTCGAGATAATCCATATTTATGTAAATTTAATTCAAGTCAAGTTATATTTACTTTTATGTCTTATAAAGTTCCAAATATCGCTTAGTGGAGTGATGCTTTTTGCATGGATGGGGACGTGATGTCCCCAGGATTTGAAGTAAGTGAAGGATAAAAAGGACAACCAAGACTAGGATCTTTTCAAGTTTTTCCTAGTGGGGTGCCATTTACCAAACTGATCTAGAGGTTTACACTAATTTTTTTAGTCATGTTGTCAAGTAGACTAGATTTCATGAGATAAACTAGTTTTAGTTTTCTTTTACTCGAGAACTATGTATGAATCATATTTCATTCAATGCAAAGTGTTTCAATTATTTAAATTACTGAAGGTCATCATATTGTGACACCCCTTGGAGTAAGAATGCTTCCTCTCAGTGATGTTTATAAGTTGTGAGAAGTGGGGGTATTACATTATGGTATTAGAGCAATTGGGTAAATGGACACTAGACAAACATGATTTACATAGTCACCCTAGTATGAAGATATGAGACTAGGGTTTAGGAATGAGGAAAATTATCATGCTCTAGAATGATTATAACATACATTAATAAAAGTTATATGACCTGATATGGATAGAGGCTTAGCAAGTTAGACCCTAGAATAAACCTAACCTTAGCTAATGAAATAGCCTCTCCATTATCAATAGTCATGGAAAATAAATTGTGAGTTGAAGAGGGATGTCATAAGCATGAGACCTTTAATGCATTTCTCCTTTCTTACTAGTGCATGTGGTATGGGACATGTGTATTAGCAGGATAGCGAGAGATAGCATGTCAAGATCCCACATCTCTGGGTATGTGCTTAGTCACAACATATCTAAGAATTTAGGAGGTAACTAAGACCGAAGGTTAGATAGTTATCTACACCTAATGATATGAATTCATGGCACCCTAAGGGTAGTGATGAGCTAGTTTCATAAGCTCTAAGTATAAGTAGATCAAAGTATTGGCTAATCCATGTCCACATAAATTTTTGTGGAATTTGAAAAACACTAGAGGGGGGTGAATAGAGTTTTTAAATATTTTAGCAATTATTTAACTCAAACAACCACAAATGAAGAATGGAAGAAGGAGACAGGTGTTTAGAGTGGTTCCAACTTTAGCAAATACTAAAGTTGTCAGTCCACTACCCAGTTGCTTACCCAACCGGGATTTTGAAAGTATTAATTTTATTACCTTCTCAAGGATTTACACAAAATACAATACTTTCTTTACACCCCTTGAACAGCCTTCACTTGAAGTAGATGCACCAACTTGAGGTAGCCTTCTTGAAGTAACTCCAAGCTCCCCCTTGAAGTAGCCTTCCTCTCTAGAAGTAACCTCCCATTGCACCAGCCTTCTTGAAGTAGCTCAAGGTCCCCTTCTTCACCAAGAAGATCTTCAACCTCTCTAATCCGCAGCCTCCAACCTAGGAGTAGCAAGAAGAGTACAAACAACAATAGAGAACAAGAAAGAAAATAGAAATTACAACTTATCCTTTTGTAGCACAAGGCTTTATTTTCCTAGATCAAGCGTGTAGATCTCTTAACCAAAGTGTATGGAAATGTAATTGCAGTGGATAGGAGATGCTAGCCTATAGGACACGAATTTTGAGCTAAGAGAAGAAGTAGCCAATTTTCACTATGCTCAATTTGCTCACAAACAGGTTGCTCAAAGTATGCTCAAAGATTTCTCAAGTGTAACAAGTGAGTTTAGGTGTCCTAAGGCATGTCCTATTTATAGGAATGTCCTACGAAGTGCTTAAGGATGTTCTAGACACCTTCTAGGGGTTTCTAAGTGCTTAACTAGCCGTTAGGTACAAATTTGTTGCTTTAGCAACGACTAATTTATTAATTCTGCAGTTGCTGTCAGAGTCCATCTCGGTCGAGAAATGGTCGACTGAGACACCTACTCGGTCGAACTTTTGTCAACCGACAGGCTCTCTGAATCAAGTGTTGTGCAACATTTATCTCCAACTGCCAACTACCTTGTCAGATGTGTCTAACGGCTACTTGGGTGTTTCTCGGTCGAGAAGATTTTCGACCGAAAGTGTCTCGGTCGAGGAGTTAGTCGACCGAGATTGACCCTATTTCAAATTTTCAATTAAAGCACTAAGTGTGTGTATGAGTGTGCATATGTGACACTTATTTGAAGGGGATGACCTATCTAAATGTGATGTTTAGCTAGGGAGAATCTAACACTTGATTTACATGAAATCTAAGTACTTGTACATTATATATTTGTACAAGTTTTTACAAAGCGATTACATTTCATGAAAATATAAATATGTAAGCATATGGATTTCCCTAATTGCTTTGTCATCCACCTTATTCCTGCAATACTCAAGTAGCACGTTAGATTAACAAGAATGAAATGTTTGTCATTATCAAAACAAAGGGATTTACAAATGTCCATTTAGCCAACAATCTCCCCCTTTTTGAAGATGACAAACATTTCCTAAATATAAAATAAGAAAGTATAAAACATGTGATTTTCATACCTGAAGATTACCTTTGTAAATTTCTTCTCTTGTTTATAAAATGTGTGCTTATTATTCCCCATGAATTATGGAACATGAAATCCAATCCTTTAGGGAATATAGCAACTTTCAATGTAAAGCCAAGAGTTCATGAAACTCATTGATTGAGTTTTGCACAAATACTAAGTTTTATATTTATTTCTCCCCCTTTGTCATTTCAAAAAGATATCCATTTAAGAATAAATATTGTATAAAAAGTATTGCTCCCCCTTAAATACATATCCGTTTTGAATAGATAGTCAATTTAGCCAAAATTTTTAAGTTTCAGGTTTTGCAAAAATGTCATCCCTTTTTTATTTATGACATATTTATTACTCCCCTTACTTTGTATGCTCTACTAGAGTAGTCTTATAATCCATATTTGAATGATGCCATAGAGGAATATCCAATAGAATCAGTAAAGATAACCATTTCATGTAAAAATAACTATTTCATTTCAAAGATTACCAATTTATTACAATCATGCAAGGATAACCATTTCATTACAATCATGCAAAGATAATCATTTCATTACAACTAATACAACGGTCACTCCAAATCTCACTGGAAAGACTTGAGTATTACATCAATATCAGGGTCTTTTCCAAGAAATGGCTCAGCTCCATAATATTGGACTAAAGTTTGCCACTCCAAAGCACCTGTCTTGGTTAAAGCATATGCTTCCAAGAAGGTAGGAACCCGATCAAAACGGAAATGAGAAGCAATGTCTTGTAATTGTATTGAGGAGAACTGAGTGTGTGTGAGATCTGTAGATGGTGGAGGTGGAGGTTGGTAGTAGTTGTAAGATGGATTATATGGATTGAGCATGCCATGATTTAAAGAATAAGGATATTCATCTGGTTGACTTAGAGAGAGGGTTTGCATCCTTTGATTTAGGTAGGTCCTGGCATGGTGGTTATAGTCTAATTGTCTGCTTAGATGATATTGTGACCCAGCAACATAGGTTAGGGTGTTTTGGATGGGATCATAGGATGGGTTGGTAGGAGGAGGTGGTGGTGGTATATCTTGAGTAGATGTCTCACCTTTTGTCCTAGCCCTCTTGTGACCAAAATCAATTCCCATTTTCTCTACTGTGTTTTTACTTATTTTTTGTGGTCTTCTTTCCCATGTGTATCCCATATCCTCAATTTGTGTTTTAAGAAAATGTTGAGTGATTTGGCATACAAAATCAGCATATGGGGGATTGCCAGAAAACTCAAGCATGTTCTTAAGGATTATGCGGATAAAATTTGTGGGAATACGTTTGATAATGGCATAAATTAAACACATGCGAAAAATAGGAACTTCAGACTTGTAAGTTGGTGGAAACAATAAGATTGACAATCCTAGCTGCTGGTTTGAGATTAATGGCATAGTAGGTACCCCAATCTTCGTGACAAGTAGTATTAGATTAAAAAATGGCTCGTTTAATGTCACTAAGACTGACGGTATGATCACCTTGGGAAAATGTATTGAGTGGATTTCCAGTTGTGAGGTCAAGAGTGTCTTGATATTCATCTAAGTCAATGTTGAGCATGTCAAGAATATCCTCTTCAGTAAATCGAAAGCTATGCCCATTGACCATAGAGTAGAAGAAGTTATTGTCATTTTCAGAATGGGAGATTAGGTTTGCATAGAACTCATTTACCACTTTTGAAGAGTAGGAAGGGAAGGAAGGGTTAAGAAATTCTTTCAAATTTTGCACCTCAAAAAGATCCTCCAGGTCGACGATGCTGAGGAAGTCCAAGACGTCAACCGGCCGTCGTGGAAGAGGAGTTTTGGAGGAGAGCCTAAGATAGCGATCACCAGCATCTGCGTCGATGAAGGGGATGTCGTTGATGATCGTCAATGGTGGAGTAGCATCCCTTCCTTTCTTGCTAGCAACTTTCTTCTTTCCACGTGTAGAGGATGAAGCCATTTCTTTGCTCTAAGGTGGAGAAGAAGCACAAAAGTCTTGGGGATGAGGAAGCTAAAGGATTGCACAAGAATGCACTAGAGAGAAGCTATGGAAGTAAGAATATGAGAGTGTGTAACAATGACCCATTTTTGGCCCTTTTTATAGCAAATCAGTGACCAGGTCGGTCGACAATTTGTCGACCGATCGACCGCAATGGTCATATTCCAGATGCGCCACTCGGTCGTCCAACGGTCGACTGGTACCGGTCGGCCGCCCAATGGTAACGGTTGTAAACAGTCGGATTCCAACGGTCATATCCCAACGGTCAATTCTCGGTCGAACAATTATCGACTGATACTGGCTCGGTCGAACAATTGTCGACCAGAAGTGTGTCTGATGTTATTTCTGTCTGAGGTCTGTCGGTCGAAAGAGATAGGCTGACCGAAATGTTTTCGGTCGAAGAATTCGTCGACCGACAGACTTACTGAGTATGAATTTTTAAGCTGATTTTTAATGCAAATGATAGACTAAATTTGTAGACCATATATACTTTCTAAGGGAGTAATATTGTGATTATTGTTACCAATATTTGGACAATTTTGTGATCATAAATTAATTTTTCTTTTAATCACAATTTTTATATAGAAAATGATATAAGTATTGTGTCAAACTTATTTTAGGTCGACTTTGACTACGACCATAGCGCCCCTTGGTCAAATTTTATTTCAACCAAGAGGCAAATTTGCATATTTCCAAATTGAATACTCATATATAATATCTGCATGTAATTTGATTAGATATCAATTTGAAGTATTTTAAATAATACTCAGTATGAAAACATTTTTTCCTTGATTTTTCTTAGAATAAAAGCTTTGTTGTATCAAATTTCACTTCTTCTTGTATCCACATAAGATTCTTAAGTAATATCTCGGTTCTTAAAAGATACCAATTGAGAAATATTTATCTTATGTGTTGCAAGCATTAAAACAACATATAACCAACAAATCATTTTGTTTGCCTATGTATCATCAAGGATGCAATAATCATTATTTCAAACATCAACGTTTATCTATAGAAGGTTGAATAATGAAATGTTGAAAATATATCCATGATGTAACGATAAAACATGAAATTTTAACATATGGTTTCTATGTGAATAAATCAAAGAATACTTGGAACGGACCATGTAGGTAGTAATTTTGACTTAAATATGATTCATGATTTTCAGTTTTAAATCATTTAGAGAATGAACCAAAATTAATCTCATATACGTTCTCAAAGATAATTTCCAGAATGTATACTTTGTTTTGCATGTACGAACAATTATTAATAACAAGTAGATAGCAATTTGACCAATCGAAAATAGCAGATTTATTTCAGACTGGAAATCAGTAACTTGCTCGGTCGACTATTTCTCGACCGACTGTTCTCTCGGTCGACAGTTCCTCGACCGACAAGATTTCTGAAATGTTTTCTGAACTGTTAATTGCTTTCAAGTAAAACACGATTATGCAAGTTAGATGTTTAGATACTTGAATTAATTTGATATCCCATTATGTTGAGTTGAGATAGACATAGAAATATACAACTTAGGTCCTTGGTCATATCTCAACTTAATTCCGTTCATTTAGTTTGGAGGTTTTGGAACCCAAACTAACTCAACATCCTTTTTCTTATAAGGACATGAAAAAGAATAATGACCAAGACGCAAACAATAATGACAACATATAGAATCAACCTCATATCTCTTTCTATGATTTTGGTTTAGGTTGTTCTTGGGTATATTTGTATTTGTGCATTTAGGTACATACATAGATTGATGTGCTTGTGTCTTTTTCCAACTAGGTTTATGATAAGATTTTCCTTTAGGCTTGTAACCTAGTCCTCTCCTTCCAACTTGATGGTATGGATCATTTAAGATTTGATCAAGAATCCCATTATTATTTAGACTACTAACTTTTTGTTGTAACTTAGCAATCTCATCCATTCTCTTCTTGATATCTAGCTTTGCTTGATCTAGATTAGATGATAATGAATTTATTTCTTTTACGATAGTATCATAATCTAGATGTGAGCACAAAACAGGTTGTTTTTGAAGATCATTCACATGAGTCTACAAATTAATCTTTTCTAGAGAAAGGAGATTACAATTTGCTTCTACAGATTTTAGCTTAATATCATGATCTTCAATAACCTTTTTGAGATCTTCATTTTCAGATGTAAGAGAAAAAAGCTTAGTATGTAATTCATCATTTACTTTATTAGATTTCTTTAATTTCTTCTTGCACTCAATATATTTATTGTGTGTCTCTTCAAGAGAAGCAACTAGCTCTTCTTTAGATAAATCAAAAAGGCTTACCTCTTATTCTTCTTCTTCTTCTTCACTTATTGTAGCAATAAGACATTCTTTATGTGTATCTTCCTTCTTTGACCTCCACGGGCAACCAAGTGTTGCATGGCTTGTTCCTAAGCACCAACTGCAACTTGTTGAAGGTTGCCCCATACTTTTCCTTTGTTTGCGGTTGTAGACACCACCACCCTTCATACTTCAAGAATCGATTAGAGCTCCTTGAAGCCTCGCTCTGATACCAATTGAAAAACACTAGAGGGGGGGTGAATAGAGTTTTTAAATATTTTAGAAATTATTTAACTCGAACAACCACAAATGAAGAATGGAAGAAGGAGACAGGTGTTTAGAGTGGTTCCAACTTTAGCAAATACTAAAGTTGTCAGTCCACTACCCGGTTGCTTACCCAACCGGGATTTTGAAAGTATTAATTTTATTACCTTCTCAAGGATTTACACAAAATACAATACTTTCTTTACACCCCTTGAACAGCCTTCACTTGAAGTAAATGCACCAACTTTAGGTAGCCTTCTTGAAGTAACTCCCAGCTCCCCCTTGAAGTAGCCTTCCTCTCTAGAAGTAACCTCCCATTGCACCAGCCTTCTTGAAGTAGCTCAAGGTCCCCTTCTTCACCAAGAAGATCTTCAACCTCTCCAATCCGCAGCCTCCAACCTAGGAGTAGCAAGGAGAGTACAAACAACAATAGAGAACAAGAAAGAAAATAGAAATTACAACTTATCCTTTTGTAGCACAAGGCTTGATTTTCCTAGATCAAGCGTGTAGATCTCCTAACCAAAGTTTATGGAAATGTAATTGCAGTGGATAGGAGATGCTAGCCTATAGGACATGAATTTTGAGCTAAGAGAAGAAGTAGCCAATTTTCACTATGCTCAATTTGCTCACAAATAGGTTGCTCAAAGTATGCTCAAAGATTTCTCAAGTGTAACAAGTGAGTTTAGGTGTCCTAAGGCATGTCCTATTTATAGGAATGTCTTACAAGTGCTTAAGGACGTTCTAGACACCTTCTAGGGGTTTCTAAGTGCTTAACTAGCCGTTAGGTACAAGTTTGTTGCTTTAGCAACGGCTAATTTATTAATTATGCAGTTGCTGTCAGAGTCCATCTCGGTCGAGAAATGGTCGACCGAGACACCTACTCGGTCGAACTTTTGTTGACCGATAGGCTCTCTGAATCAAGTGTTTTGCAACGTTTATCTCCAACTGCCAACTACCTTGTCAAATGTGTCTAACGGCTACTTGGGTCTTTCTCGGTCGAGAAGATTGTCGACTGAAAGTGTCTCGGTCGAGGAGTTAGTCGACCGAGATTGACCCTGTTTCAATTTTTCAATTAAAGCACTAAGTGTGTGTATGAGTGTGCATATGTGACACTTATTTGAAGGGGATGACCTATCTAAATGTGATGTTTAGCTAGGGAGAATCTAACGCTTGATTTACATGAAATCTAAGTACTTGTACATTATATATTTGTACAAGTTTTTACAAAGCGATTACATTTCATGAAAATATAAATATGTAAGCATATGGATATCCCTAATTGCTTTGTCATCCACCTTATTCCTGCAATACTCAAGTAGCATGTTAGATTAACAAGAATGAAATGTTTGTCATTATCAAAACAAAGGGATTTACAAATGTCCATTTAGCCAACAGAATTTAAATACCATATGTTACATATTTCTTTTCATGCAAAAATTTGAAATAAATGAACCTTGGATAAGTTAACTATCATCAAATGAATAGGTAAGAAAAACCCTAAGGTGGGTAGCAGCCTATAGAAATTAGTAGGACAAAATTTATTTAAGGTGGATAGAATTGTAACTTCCCAAATTTTCAAGAATAATTTAAGCCTTAGAATGTGGTCTTATTTAAATAAAAATAGTTGAGGGTCTCAATTCAAAAAGACCATGAAATGATATTTCCTAAGGGAGAATGAAGTAAGGAAACTAAAATAAGGCCCAAAATATATTTTCTCATTCATATGTGCATTATGTGTTGTAATTAACTCAAATTGTTGAACATTAATTACCCCATTCTTGTTCACTCTCCTTCCATTCATGATGCTTAAAGGACATAAAAGGGCAAGATAAAATATTTGAAATTCAAAAATATACATTGGAAAAGTTAAGTAAGAAGCTATCCTTTTTCTTTTATAAAGCTGCTACATAAGAAGAAAGTATATGGGAAGAATCTAAACTCTTTATTAGTCATGTGGTCCAAATTTGGTAGCATTTTGGGTTAGTTTGAACCCTCAAATCAATTAAGCAAGTTTGTATATAGTTTTACTAAGGATTTAATGTCAATTACATTCAATGTACTAAATAAAATCAAAGTCCCAAGTTTATTCATTGTCACACGTTACATTTATTTATTTCCTCCTTATGTGCTCCATCTGACGGTTGACATTTAAGTCATTTATGATCTGATGGCTCTGCACTCATCCTCTTCCTTCGTTTCTTCTACTGGTCTAAAACCAGTCCAATGCAATTCCTTCTTTGATCTCTCCCTCTCTAATTACTGCTCCATTCTGTGAGATTTCTTTAGCACTAACTTCATCTTCCTCTCTCCAACTATATGAGACCTCACTCATCCCCTCTCTCCCTCCATATAAGAAACTCCAAATTAGGGCTTTTGGATCCTCACCTCCGATTCACAGATGCCTCCTCTTCCCTCCCTTTTCCTTTTTACAAATCTCAGAAGTGCTACTACCCCTCAGAGGTCACTCCACCTCAGCCAATTTCTCCTCCCACACCCTGAGACTCCCAGGCCTACTCACTCTCTCTTTTTTGGCGACCTCCACTGTAACATCCTAGGATTTAAGGCCTCAGATAAGTTGATCTTAAAAGGAATGATTGGACCACCCATATCACCATGGGGCAACTCCTTTTCCGGGAGCCCATCACTAAGAACTCCATAGTTAAGCGTGCTCAGCTTGGAGTAGTATTGGGATGGGTGACTTGTCAGGAAGTTGATCCTGGCATGCGCGTGAGTGAGGACAAATTACGTAGTTAAGGCTAGTGGTGGTCTATGGGGACAGTCGTTATTTCTAAAACTCTACTAGAGCCTTGGGTAGTGGGCCCAGACATTACAAATGGTATCAAAGCCATAACCCCTCCAGTAGGTGGGGCCCACATGGGCATGTGACTTGCTAGTCTTGAGCTGTGCGGTCCAGGCATGTAGGAAAGGGTTGTCCATGGTTGACGTAGCCACCCTTGCGCTGGTATTCTGTGATCGGGAGCTGGGTGTCCATGGGCCATTGTGGGTCTGCACTAAAATGGGGTCAGATTATGAGGCCATATAGTTGAGACTTGATAAGGACGTCAAGAGTCTAAGTGGGGGAGATTGTAACATCCCAGGATTTGAGGCCTCAGATAAGTTGATCTTAAAAGGAATGATTGGACTACCCATATCACCAAGGTGCACCTCCTTTTTCGGGAGCCCATTACTAAGGACTCCATAGTTAAGCGTGCTCATCTTGGAGTAGTACTGGGATGGGTGACCTGTCAAGAAGTTGATCCTAGCATGTGCGTGAGTGAGGACAAAGTGTTCAATTAAGGCTAGTGGTGGTTTGTGGGGACAGTCATCATTTCTGAAACTCTACTAGAGCCTTGGGCAGTGGGCCCGGGCATTACATCCACCTTGTCGTGGCCTCTTATGCACCCTCATGAGCAATTAAGATCACAGTAAGAATCCATGGACCCCTTCTTTCTTATGGTTTGCCCTAGTTTTGATTTAGTCATCGTACCCTATATCCTGGTTCATGGAGCTCACCATTTTCCATCCCCATGATGTTTCAGAGGTCCTTTGTCTAAGGAAACCCGACCTCAAGACTCGCCTGGACTCTACAATCACTTTGCCACTCTCTGATATTATGTTTCAACCTATTTTTTTGGTCTTCAATCTCCAAGCTCCTCCCTCTGTTCCATGGTTTTCTGGTTAAGCTCCTCGTGCTCCAACACATTTCAGGACCCGTAAGTTGGCTCAATGACTTCGTCAAAACATGGTGAACTCATCGACTTTCTCTACATCTTATAAAAGTGTGAGTTGCTCAAGCATGGATCTTTGTTGCCTGCTCCTAGAGTGTGTTCATGCCATGGACCAGAGGAGAATATATTGGGTCATGGAATGACCATGATGCCCACACCAGTTTAATAGAATAATTCTAATCGCAACGGTATATCGGTATTTTTGATGCAACTTTGATGCAGTTGATGCACAATTTTGATTTATGGGTGAATAACAATTTTGTTCCCTCAATTCTAATTTAATTTCCACACATTCCTAAGTATTCTTGTCCTTTTGTGTTTTATTTACATTGGATTTAATCATAATTAAATGACTATCATGCTATAGTTTCCTGACTTCTAATTGGTCGATTTTGCAAAATTCATAACTTATGCATATGACCTCATAAAATTATGGAAAAATATTCATTGGAAGGCCCTTTTGATTTCCTATTAGGCTAGCATATTTTCAAATGATGCCTCACACAATCAATGACTTGAATAATTCAAGACCAAGAACACATTAGGATTATGAAGCCATGAACACATTATGATTTTAATCAAATTACAGATGACTAGAGGCTCAACCAAGTCAGAGGACTTGATCCTAAGGTGGTCCACTCTATATGAGTGGAACATGCATATTTGACACAAGTAATTTTGGCTTACTGTATGTTTATTTATTATTATGCACATTAGTTGATTTCATGAATTATGAATTCTCTCAATAATACATCATGTATATGTATCATTGTTTGCTTGGTTGTTTACATGTAGTCTACAATATAACCTTAATTATGATTATGGTTAGTATTAATGAATCATGCTCAAAAAGGGGGATCTCTATTATGATTTATGAGGGATAAATCCCAATAAGAAATTATGAGGGAGAAATCCCATCATGTTAAAGTTCAAGGATCATGTTAATGTTAATGTTAATCTTAATGTTAATGTTAATGTTAATGTTAATGTTAATGTTAATGTTAATGTTAATGTTAATGCTAATGTTGATGTTAATGTTAACATTAATGTTAACGTTAATGTTAACGTTAATGTTAATGTTAATGTTAATGTTAATGTTAATGTTAATGTTAATGTTAATGTTAATGTTAATGTTAATGTTAATGTTAATGTTAATGTTAATGTTAATGTTAATATAGGTGGAATTGAATCATTTTTATATGCTTTTCGAATCATGGATCTCAAGAGGTCATCAAGGGCTTTCCTAGCATCAAGGGCTTTCCTAGAAATCACGTGCTCTTAAGTGGGCGTCATAGAAAAATGCATATATTTGTTGTTCAATTATTCATTTTATTAATGACTCATGAATGCTCAAGATAATCCATGTTCAATTTTATGTAAATTTATTACAAGTCAAGTTATATACATTTTTATGTCTTATAAAGTGCCAAATATCGCTTGATGATGTGATGTTTGTTTTGCATGGATGGGGACGCAATGTCTGCAGGATCTGGAGAAAGTGAAGGATAAAAAGGACAACCAAGACTGCGATCTTTTCAAGTTTTACCTAGTGCGGTACCATTTACTAAACCGATCCATAGGTTTAGATATCATTTACACTATGTTTAGTCATATTGCCAAATAGACTAGCTTTATGTGAGAAACCAGGTATAGTTTTATTTTACTCAAGAACTATTTACAAATCAGATTTCATCCAATGCAAAGTGTTTCATTTATTTAAATTGTTGAGGTCATCATATTGTGGCATACCTTAAGTATGAATGCTTCTACTTAATTATGTTTATAAGTTGTGAGAAGTGGGGGTGTTACAAAAAGTTTGGCTAGATGGTGGCTAAATAGGGGATTGAGGAGGAATAAAGATAGTTGTGGGTTGATTTCTCATGTTTTGGGTTCACAAGGGTCGTTTCCTGAGTTCATGAGAGGATATCGAGCCTTTCATAGACACAGATATTGAGAACCATGAGGGTTGTACCCCATCTTAGGAATCTGGTTAGATCTAGGATTGGATGTTTTTTAGAATTAGCAATATAACCTAGAGTAAAGGCTTTCTAGAACCATTTCTCTCTCGAATTCATTGGGAAAAGAATTTGAGGAAAAGATGGAGGGGAAAAGAAAATGATGATCTATTGTGCGTACAAGGCTCCTTCCTAAAACTGGCTAGTAGTAGGAGATGACGTGATGTTGTCAATCCCTAATCGAGCAGTCTATAGATCACATGAAAATTGAAGGAGTCGGGCCCTTGTTTTTCCAAATCTAAAAATAATTTTTGACATTTAATACATTGCCCAGTAGTCCTTTTCACTTTACAAAAACTCCATAAATTCATATCTCTTTTATCCAAACAACAGCAAATTTTAAAGGAAAGATTTCAAGACTTAAATCTCAGTGTGGGTAAGATTTGGGGTAAAGATATGATAACTAAGAGTAGTTTTCTTTGTATCCATGTCTTCCCTTATTTGGATTATTTAAGGTATCAAATAATTCCTTTTCTCACCCAAACTTGGAAAGCAATCATGTTTTTAATATATTTTCTCATTGAGTGCAAATTAATGTTGAAAAAATCTTATCATTTTCCTTCACCTTATCTATTCCAGAGATTTCCACACAATTCCATATTTAGTTACCAATTGTCCATTATATTTAGCAATCCCTTTATCATTGGATTTTCCACTCTATCATTAGATCATATTTATCAATGAATTATTGAAAATAGTAAAACCATGAAATCTCTTTGCAAAAGAGAAATTGTAATCTCAAACTAAAACATCCAAACAAGACATAGAAAATACCAAGCTTTCTAATATGTACTTAACAACTCATTATTTGTGTTCAAATATGAAAGTTCTACATTATAACTGTTACAACCCCAATTTTGGATTCATAAGGTTGGGGATGCAATTTTCCCAATAAATGAAGAACTATGGGATTTGTATGATTTATGTGTATTGTTTGGTTTTATTTGCTAAATGTCCTTGCATGTATGTCTTCATGGGCCTTGCCTTATAATAATCGCAATATCATTAGAAGGAAATAAGGATTTAAGAAATATCTTAATAAAGGAAATTGAAGTATTATTAATTCATGAGTGGAATTATCTAGAAAACTAGGAGTTTGCTCCTTATGGATGGATTTCAAATTCATGAGATCTCTTAGGATGCAAGGAAATCCAAATAAGGAAAATAAAAAGAGAAGAAAAGAAGAAGAGTCCAAATAATGGAGAAGGATAAAATATAATGGATATTAAGCAATGTATTTATGAGAAATATATAGAAATCTCTAGAAAGTGGCACTGATGGCCACAATTGAATGAATTTCGTTTACATATGATTTCTAATGGAAGAAATAGGAAACAAAGAAAAAAGAAATAAAGGATAAAGAGAAATCCTTGAAAAGAAATCTTTTAATAAAGAAATAAGTAAGATAATGAGAAATAATGGATGTAGATGCATCTAGAAGGATGATAAGTATCCTTCAAAAAGGATTTCAAAATCTTAGGATTTCTTGGGGTCCAAGGAGTCACAATGGAGAGGAAGAAAGAGAAAATAAAAATAATACAAAAGTCATAATATGTGAATAATATGCTATATAGATAATGACTTTTGGTGTTATCAAAAAGAGATATTATTTGCTTTAAGGAAGTAAAATTTCATGACCGATGGATTAAAAGCCAAGCACAAAGAGAATAAAAGTGATGATTTTCGGATTTTCCATTATGTAAATATTCTAATATGAGATTCCTTGATAACCAAGGAATATGGATTAACAAGGAAGTAATTAAAAGTGAAATTACACCTTAATAAGGAAAGTATGTTAGCTATGAATGGAGGGACTTGTTTCCTCGTGGGTAAGCATTCTAGGACGCTGCTACCTATCCCTATATAAGGGATGAACCCATAACCTCGAGTTTTCCCTGTCTCACACTCGTCTTCAACCTTACATCCATTCTAACCCTAATCGAGGGGAGTAATGTGCCCCCTGGAGTAACAAGGAGTCATGGAAATCATTATGATAGAAGCATGATGCTCCCACGACACCATAAGGAAGCTCGACGGTCATTCCTTCACCCTAGCCCATGCGTAATAGTAGCATGATGGTTGCAAGACCGACCGCAAGTTGCAGACCCGACAAGCATGAGCCAGCCACTCTAGCCATGAGTAGAGGGCGTCTCTTGGTGTGTGGAGGCACGACGGAGGTGGACGAGCTATCCCTGGTGGCCGTCGGGGTCTAGGAAGGAGAGGTAGAGTCGCGCCTGACCCCTATTGTGGCGGCAGCAGAGGACTGCACAAGGAAGAAGACAACCAAATTCATCTGGACAAAAATGCCCTCCTGAGGCTTGAAGAGTCAGATCATCACGTGGGAGAAAAAGAGTCAATTCATTATGTTTCTAAATTGTCCGGGCTACACAGTGGTGCAATGCATGTGACGACTGACGTTTCAGCGTCCCATTGGTCCAAGTAAGTAAAACTTGCAATATTCATAATTAATTATTTGTAACTCCGATGGTAGCAAATAATATATGAATTTTGATCAGAAAAATGAAAGGAATGCAATAAAAATATAATTGAAGCGTAATTCCTCTTGTAATTCGAAAAGTAGTTAAAGTTGTCAATTGTAATGCATTTATGATTAAGAAACCCTAGTATTGATGTTAATGAGATTGAGAAAGGTATTATGGGGGTTTTAAATCAATATTAACCTTTTGTTAATAAAAAGGACAAATTAGATCCAAAAGGATGATCTTTATGCATAGTTGGATTAATTTAGGATTCCATGTACATGAATATGCATTAATGGGCTTAGAAACCCTAATTTATGTTTTTAATCGTGCAAATCCAGGAATAAAACAAAGATATGATGATTCTAAGATAATTTGAATATAAAAGATTCTAATTGTGGATAAATACCCTTAATTTGGTAATTAGGGTTCCCTAGTGTATAAAAGTGGAGTTAATGTGAATTTAGGGTTTGCGAACCTAGAAGATGTGAAACCTAGTAATTAGGGTTTCTTTGAGTGTTGAACTATATTTTTTTATTGAGTTTTCTATTCAAAAGAACTCAAACATGATAAATGGCCTTAATGATCTAAACTTAACCTAAAAGGATAAATTTGGTAGTTTTAGTGTAAAAGAGACTTTTGTTGACATAATTGAATTTTAAGCATGCATATGATGTCAAGTTGACCAAAAGAGCATTAAAAGTGATAAATACAATATGGAAGGTAAAACCCTAAAGAAACCTTAATGTTAGCCTAGAAACCCTAAGGTGGGACCCAAGTCAATCATGGCAATGTTTCAGATAAAGTAATGACACAAGGGTGGTATGCATTAATTTCAGGATTTATGCTTCATTTTTTGTCTGATTAAATGTGATTGATCTTTCTTGGACATCAAGAGACTTCCGAATCAGGTATGTAGTTATTTATGAGTAACCGGTTTAGTTTCACTGAGTTTTCTTGAATGATTGATCGAATCTAATGCAACCTAAACTGTTGTATGTTCATTTATGCAAACATTTAAAGTCACTATGAATATAACAATCCAAATGATGCTTACAATGTGACATTCTCCACTGCTTTTGCCCTAACCATGGAATACCCTCTCTAGGGTTTTTCCTTTACAAGAGACATAAGGCCACCTTCTCCATCCTGAGCTTGGTGCCTGGAGTCACCTCTCATGGTGCCCAATAGTCATGCAAGAAACATAAGGCCACCTTCTCCATCCTGAGCTTGGTGCCTGGGGTCACCCCTCATGGTGCCCAATGGTCTACCCTCTTGGGCTTGACCTAATTGACCTTCCCTCTAGGGCTTGGACATGCATCATACATCAGGGTGTCATGTAGGTGTGAGAACACACATATATAATTAATTGTAATAATCATAGTGACTTTAAATGTTTATATAAATGAACATCCAATAGTTTAGATTGCATCCAATTCGATCAATCATTCGGGAAAACTCTGTGAAACTAAATCTGTTACTCATAAATAACCACATACCTGATTTAGAAGACTCTTGATGTCCAAGCAAGATCAATCACATTTAATCAGACAAGCAATGAAGCATAAATCCTGAAATTATTGCATAACACCCTTATGTCATTACTTTATCTGAAACATTCTCACGATTGACTTGGGTCCCACCTTAGGGTTTCTAGGCTAACATTAAGGTTTCTTTAGGGTTTTAGCTTCCATATTGTATTTATCACTTTTAATGCTCTTTTGGTCAACTTGACATCATATGCATGCTTAAACTCCAATTATGTCAACAAAAGTCTCTTTTACACTAAAACTACCAACTTTATCCTTTTAGGTTAAGTCAAGATCATTAAGGCCAATTATCATGTTTGAGTTCTTTTGAATAGACAACTCAATAAAGAATTATAGTTCAACACTCAAAGGAATCCTAATTACTATGTTTCACATCTTCTAGGTTAGCAAACCCTAAATTCACATTAACTCCACTTTTATACACTAGGGAACCCTAATTACCAAGTTAAGGGTATTTATCTACAATTAGAATATTTTATACTCAAATTAGCTTAGAATCATCATATCCCTATTTTATTCCTGCATTTGCACAATTAAAAACATAAATTAGGGTTTCTAAGGCCATTAATACATATTCATGTACATGGAACCCTAAATTAATCCAACTACACATAAAGATCATCCTTTTGGATCTAATTTGTCCTTTTTATTAACAAAAGGTTAATATTGATTTAAAACACCCATAATACTTTTTTCAATCTCATTAACATCAATATTAGGGTTTCTTAATCATAAATGCATTAAAGTTGAGAACTTTAACTAATTTTCGAATTTCAATAGGAACTAGGCTTCAATTATATTTTTATTGCATTCCTTGCATTTTTTTAATCAAAATTCATATATTATTTGATACCATTGGAGTTACGAATAATTAATTATGAATATTGCAAGTTTTACTTACTTGGATCAATGGGACGCTGACACGTCAGCCGTCACATGCATTGTGCCGTTGCGTAACCCGACCAATTTAGAAACATAACAAATTGACTCTTTTGCCCGCACACGATGATCCATCTCTTCAAGCCTCGGGAGGGAATTTCCGTCCAGACAACTTTGGTCGTCTTCTTCCTCGTGCAGCCCTCCGTTGTTGCCACAACAGGGGTCAAGCGTGGCTCTACCTCTCCTTCCCAGACCCCGATGGCCACCAGGGATAGCTCGCCCACCTCCTTCGTGCCTCTACGCACCTAGAGACGCCCTCTGCTCATGGCCAGAGTGGTTGGCTCATGCTTGCTGGGTCTGCAACTTGCGGCTAGTCTTGCAGCCATCTTGTTGTTGTTACGCATGGCCTAGGGTGAAGGGATGACCGCCGAGCTTCCTTATGGCATCGTGGGAGCATCATGATTCCAACATAATTATGTCCATGACTCCTCGTTACTCCAAGGGTCACATCACTCCCCCCAGTTAGGGTTAGAACGAATGCAAGGTTGAAGATGAGTGTGAGATAGGGAAAACTCGAGGTTATGGGTCTGCCCCTTATATAGGGAAAGGTAGAAGCATCCAACATGCTTACCCATGAGGAAACAAGTCCCTCCATTCATAGAAAACATACTTTCCTTATTAAGGTGTAATTTCACTTTTAATTACTTCCTTGTTAATCCATATTCCTTGGTTATCAAGGAATCTCATATTGGAATATTTACATAATGGAAAATCCGAAAATCATCACTTTTATTCTCTTTGTGCTTGGCTTTTAATCCATTGGTCACAAAATTTTATTTCCTTAAAACAAATAGTATCTCTTTTTGATAACACCAAAAGTCATTAACTATATAGCACATTATTCACATATTATGACTTTTGTATTATTTGTATTTTCTCTTTCTTCCTCTCCATTGGGACTCCTTAGACCCCAAGAAATCCTAATATTTTGAAATCCTTTTTGAAGGATACTTATTATCCTTCTAGATGCATCTACATCCATTATTTCTCATTATCTTACTTATTTCTTTATTAAAAGATTTCTTTTCAAGGATTTCTCTTTATACTTTATTTCCTTTTTCTTTATTTCCTATTTCTTCCATTAGAAATCATATGTAAACAAAATTCATTCAATTGTAGCCATCAATGCAACTTTCTAGAGATTTCTATATATTTCTCGTAAATACATTGCTTAATATCCATTATCTTTTATCCTTCTCCATTATTTCGACTCTTCTTCTTTTCTTCTCTCTTTATTTTCCTTATTTGGATTTCCTTGCATCCTAAGAGATCTCATGAATTCGAAATCCATCCATAAGGAGCAAACTCTTAGTTTTCTAGATAATTCCACTTAGGAATTAATAATACTTCCATTTCCTTTATTAAGAGATTTCTTAAATCCTTATTTCATTCTAATGATATTGGGCTTCTTATAAGGCAAGGCCCACGAAGACATACATGAAAGGACATTTAGCAAATAAAACCACACAATACACATAAATCATATAAATCCCATAGTTCTTCATTTATTGGGAAAATTGCATCCCCAACCTTATGAACCCAAAATTGGGGTTGTAACATCCTTCCCCTCTTATAGAGATTTTGCCCTCAAAATTCCACCAAGCATACAAACCAATAGGATAAGACTTTCTCATGTTCATCATGGCTCCCATGCAGCTTCACCCTCTCCATGGTGCTTCCCAAGAACCTTCATCATCTTATAATGTTACGACCCCACCTTCCGGTAACCCCCAATAAAGGGAGACCGAGTGGTCGAAGCCGCACCCATAATTTCTAGATCAAAGGTTCAACATATAACCAAGAACAATTATTAAATTTTAACAGAATATCTTGAAGAATGGTAATAAATTTTTTGCATACCTTTGAAAAGTTTGGAATATACTAAACTTCGAACCACATCTGAACTATTCTAACTAGTTCCTCCTTGTTCTTTAATTCTTGAATTCACAATGTGTCACTTTACTATTTGTACTTTTGAGATTTGTACCTAAATCACCGACAAACAAAACGACGGTCAGCCGAAGCTGGTATGTGGAGGAAACAGATAATGTTCAACTATGTTAACAACATAATCATTCAATTAATCATTTAACAACCAAGATTACATTTTAAGCCAAACTACTCAATCCATACCTATCCACCACTCTGTGTTGTCCCTGTAAGGACTTATATAATACCTCTGTAAAGGTAGAGTCACATGGCACCACCCAAAGGTAGCCCAATATCTAACTCACTATGACTTGATGGACCTACCCTCTAGGTAGCCATATACTAAGTCATTCCACGACCTGATGGACCTACCCTCTAGGTAGCCATATACTAGGTCAGCCATTAAGACACAGAGGGGACCAGGATCTGAGATAGTGGGCACATATATTATGTGATAGTCATATTCACATTATAGTTTGCATGAACTAAATTCATCCAACAATTTATTCAAGTCATCGGTGAAAATCTCGGAAAACCTCGGAAATCTATCTCGAGATATTCATAAGCATAACCACATACCTTTGGTTGCATATTTCAAGACAGAATCAAATATGCAGAGGAACCCAATCAAGCAAGCAATGAGGAAGAGAAATCATGAAATAAAAGTACAATTTTCCTTTTATTAATATTTATCCAATTTCATCACATTACTTAGGATTTCAATTCCAATTTTAGGGTTCCTTTGGAAATTAGGGTTTTTACTTCGTCTCTCCTTATTATCATCCTTAAATTATCAAAACTACATAAAACCCTTAATTTCTCATTGTATCTCTCTTAAAAGTTTTTAGGATCTTTATTAAGATCCTGATTATCTTATTCCACATAAATAAGATTTTTATCTCCTTTTATCCCAAATTAGGGTTTCCATGTAAATTAACCTTCTTTTAGGTATTACAATTCCTAATTAAGAACATTTGCATTCAAACAGATAGTCAAACCACTTTTATCATTAACCGGGTTAAACTTATCAATTTGACCTATTAATTCACCAAATTATACCCTTAATATTCAATTAGGGTTTCTCATCAACTTTTAATACACTTTACTAGCCAATTAGGATACTTTTTCAAAATGGAGTAGAATCAGGTTCTCAAAATATTTTTATCAGATTCCTCATATTTTTCTACACAATTTTCATATAAAAAGTTTTGTCATACGAGATTCCTAGTTATTTCTATCATTTTTGCAAGAATAATCCTTTTTCTGATTTATTTGATTAGAGAGGGATTTACCGGAAAAATCCTCGGTCGCTCGATCTGTGGACCGATGGTCCGCTTCTTGGATCCAATGATCTCGGTTATGCGCTCCCAACCAAAGCTGCTCCTGCCCTGGAGCGTTGGATTCCAATGAGACCACCGTGGACCCTGATCGGATGGCGACTGGTCGTCGTCTTCCTTCGTCCCAACAAGTCTGCGAGGGTCAACCTTGGGGTTGACTCTGAGTTCTCGACCACCAGAGCTCGCGCCACAAAGACAGGGAGCGTCGTCTCCCTACGTCGAACTCAATTGGAGATCCAATTGAGAGCCCAGCACGCGCCGCAACCCCTCCCCACTCGTCGGACTTCCGGCGAGGTTTACTGTTGGAATCGAGGCTGCAGGTCAGGGTAGATGAACTAATTGGAGGAACGAATTTGTTCCTCTCATCCTCCCGTAGCATTTGGTGTAGAAATCGGGGATGCTAACCCTCTCGTTTAACCCCCCCCCCCTATATATAGGGTCGAGCAAGCCCCGGTTGGATTGGGAACTTTCCCAATCGGAGACGAAACCTCAAAAAACCAGGGATAAATCCCTTCGGTTTTCCTTCCCGAATCTAAAGGAAACTTCAGTTAATTTGCAAACTTGATGGATTACGAGGAATCCAACAGAGAAGATTCTCCTGTCACTAGCAAAGTCCCTGTCCGCGAGGGACTTAGACGATGAGTGGTGCCTATTGGATTAAGATCCAACGAGCCCACCATCTTCGCGTTCAACTGATTAAAGGAAACTATTTTCATTATTCCAAAATAACTTCATATTTAAGGGTAACTTTAAAAAGAAATAACTCCCAAACCTTAATTCCTTTCTAATCCAAATTTTAAGGAATTATCGTTCATACTTTTATCTCTCGTCATGTAAAAATTGAAGCCATTATCTCAAGAAAACAATTCTTTTTCTTTAGTTGCAAGAAAACACCTATTTATTCATATTTTCCATACCTTTTCTATTCCCTTTATCATTATTTCCCAATTCTGAGTTCCTTGAACCCTAAGGAGTCCATTAACTCGAAATACTATTTTTGGGAAATCATTCCTTAGCCTTTTTTTCTTATTTCATTTATTTCTTTATGTATTCTTTTAATCCTTTTTCTTTTTCTCCGTCAATTGGGCTCAATGGCCAAAAAGGCCCAATAAGAAAACATACAAGCTATCAAACATAAAATACATTCAAATCAACTCATCACATCAACCACGGATTTCATTTCTCTTTAAAAAGGAGATTCACAATCCCATTACATATTTTGGAAAATTGGGGTTATAACATCCTCCCCTCCTTATAAGAATTTTGCCCTCAAAATTCAACAATTAAACAAACAAATCAGGATATGCCTTTTCCATGTCCGTCTTCAGCTCCCATGTGGCCTCATCCTCTCCATGGTGTCTCCAAAGAACCTTTACCATCTCTATTTCTTATTTTTAAGCTCTTTTACCTTAGTATCTATAATATGCAAAGGTAACTCAGGATAAGACATCTTTCCTTGAAGCTCAATAGGCTCAATGCTCAACACATGGCTCGGATCTTGCACATATCGCTTCAGATTGGACACTTGGAACACATCATGCATCATACTATATTGAGGGGGTAATGACGAATGATAAGCTTCTTCACCAATCCGTTCTAAAACTTCAAACGGACCCACGTATCAGGGACTCAACTTTCCTCTATTCTTAACCATAGCTCGGAGCGGTTGGATTTTCAGGAAAACATGTTCTCCCACAGTGAAATGCACCTCAGTCCTCTTTGCATCAGCATACGACTTTTGTCGATCTTGGGCTCTCTTTAGCCTTTGCCTGATCAAAGCGATTTTATCAACATACACTTGGAGTTCATCTGACCTCAACAAGGTCCTTTCACCAACATCATCCCAGTGAAGTGGTGATCGACACAGTCTCCAATATAGAGCTTCATATGGAGGCATCACGATACTGGCTTGGTAACTATTGTTGTACGCAAACTCGGCTAGAGGTAAGTACTGCTCCCATGATCCACCCCAATCGAGTACACAAGCTCTCAAAAGATCCTCTAAAGTCTGGACTGTCCTTTCTGACTATCCATCTATCTAGGGGTGATAAGCGGTACTGAACTTTAACCTTGTACCAAGTTCCTCTTGAACCTGCTTCCACAGTGTGGAAGTAAACTTCGGATCTCTATCGGAGATGATGGAACTGGGTACGCCATGTAAACACACTATCTCTCGGATGTACAACTCAGCTAAGTCTGACACCTTGGCAGTGGTTTTTAGTGCAAGGAAGTGTGCTGACTTGGTAAGGCGGTCCACCACAACCCATATCGCATCATGACCTCTCTTGGTTCGGGGTAAACCCACCAAAAAATCCATGGTGATATGATCCCATTGCCATTCTGGAATCTCTATAGACTGTAAAAGTCCACCGGGTCGTTGATGTTCAGCCTTCACCATTTGGCACGTAAGACAACTGGCCACATAATCTGCAATGTCTCTCTTCATTCCTGGCCACCAGAAAAACCTCTGCATGTCCTTAAACATCTTGGTAGTCCCTGGGTGTATTGTGTACTTAGAACCATGAGCCTCTCGTAAGATACGTTCTTTCAGCGGTGAGTCTTCAGGAACCCATATACGATTCTCGAATCTGATCCCTCCATCTACTCCCAAAGAAAGACGGGTCTGAGGCTTCTTCATCAAGCTCCTCATCTTGTCAAGTTCCCCACTGGCCAACTGTGCTGCCACAATTTTAGTCAACAATTCAGACTGTATCTGGATGTTGGCCAATCGAACTCGATCATTCAACAGTTGAGGAGACCATTTCACCAGCTTTTCTAAGCTCTTCCACTGATTGGACAGAATAGCTGCACACCTGAGCTATTTCCGACTTAAAGCATCTGCTACGACATTCGCCTTCCCTGGATGATAGGCAATGGTGAAATCATAATCCTTCATGTACTGCATCCATCTTCGTTGTCGTAGGTTTAAGTATTTCTATGTCAGAAGGTACTTTAGGCTCTTATGGTCAGTGAAGATCTCAAAAGTAGCACCATACAGGTAATGCCGCCAAATCTTTAATGCATGAATGATAGCAGCCAACTCTAAGTCATGCGTCAGGTAATTCACCTCGTTGGGCTTGAGTTGTCGGGAAGCATATGCAACCACATGTCGATTCTGCTCCAACACACAGCCAAGACCCATTTTGGATGCATCGGTGAAGATCATGAAACCCTCATTGCCTGATGGTAGAGTCAAAACTGGTGTTGTGGTCAAATTTTCCTTTAGTTCTTGAAAACGAGCCTCACAAACATCAAACCACACAAACTTCACATCCTTCTGAGTCAACATGGTCAAAGGCAAGGCAGTCTTTGAGAAATCCGCAATGAAACGCCGATAGTATCCTGCTAATCCCAAGAAGCTTCGGATCTCGGAGGGGTTCTTCAGTGTAGGCTAGACTCAAACTGCTGACACCTTAGCTGGATCCATGGCGATTGTTCCTCCTGATATGATATGTCCAAGGAATATGACTCGGTCTATCCAAAACTCACATTTTGAGAATTTCCCATAGAACTTCTGCTTTCTCAAGATATCAAGGACTTTACTTAGGTGGTCTCGGTGTTGTTCTAAGTCATTGGAATAAACTAATATGTCATCTATGAACACTATGACAAACGAGTCAAGGAAGGGTTGGAACACACTATTCATAAGGTTCATGAACACACTGGGTGCATTGGACAACCCAAAAGGCATAACCACAAACTCATAATGGCCATATCGTGTTCGAAAAGTTGTTTTTGGAATGTCCTCACTCTTCACTCTCAACTGGTGGTAACCCGATCTCAAGTCAATTTTGGAAAAAACTCGAGCAGACTTCAACTGGTCGAACAGGTCATCTATTCGGGGTAAAGGGTATTTGTTCTTAATGGTAGCTTGGTTGATCATCTGATAGTCTATACACATACGGAGCGAGCCATCCCTTTTCTTTACAAAAAGAACTGGAGCTCCCCATGGTGATGTGCTAGGGCGGATAAAACCCTTGTCTAGCAATTCCTGCAATTGTTTCTTCAACTCGAGCAAATCTGTAGGGGCCATTCTATAAGGTGCACGTGAAATAGGGTTTGTTCCTGGAGCTAGATCTATGAAAAAATCCACCTCTCTCTCGGGAGGAATCCCAGGTAGATCATCCGGAAAAACATCTGCATAGCTCTTTACTACCTCTATTTCCTCTAAGGGTTGCACCTTGGGTCCAGGCTCAGTAATAACTGCTAGGAAAGCTTGACATCCTTTACTCATCATCCTTTCTGCCTTCAAGGATGACACATACAGGCTGGTGGTGGCATCTTTCCTTCCCCTAATGACAAAAGGTGGGTGACCTGGTTCCTTAATGATCAATTTCTTTTCCCTACAGTCAATATGGGCCCTATAAGTATAAAGCCAATCCATTCCAATGATCACATCAAAATCATTCATGTCAAGAAGGATAAAGTCTGTAGGAAACTCATGATCTCAATATTTCACATGTATCACCGGCGTTTTCAAAAGAGAGGTAAAGATTTGACCACTCGGGGTTGTAACATCTAAGACATATCCTAAATCCTTGATATCCAAACAAAGCATAGTTGCGAGATTTCTCGAAATGAAAGTATTAGTAGATCCAGAGTCAAATAAAGCTTTTACATTATGTCCCATGACTTCAAGCATGCCTACATCATTTTTTCACCATACATTAGACCATTACATGCTTAACTTTTTAATACATAAAGAAAAACTCTAAGGGTTATTACCCTCAATCAACCGATTAGCATTAGCTTGAGCTTCGTCATTGTCAATAGCAAACACTCGAGCTTGTCTTCTTTCTCCAGCAGGTGGGGCCACAGCTACAGGTGGGGCTGCTACAGGACCTGGTCCTCTTAGCTCTGTTAGAGGACAAGCAGCTTGGATATGCCCCTCTTGATTACAATGGTAACAGACTCTCTTCTTATGGTGGCACTCACCGAAATGCCATTTCCCACATGAACGACATTGAGGTCAGTTGTTCTCTTGGTGGGGTTTCCCTTTTCCCCCATGTCTTCCTTTGTCTTGATGACGTCCTGGACCCTTCTTGTGATGGTTCTTCTGACCTCGAGTTCCCTTAGTGAAACCCAAATACCCCTTGGGTGGAAGCTGAGCAGGCATCAAAATCCTTTCCATGTCTAATGCAGTGTTGTAAGCTTCTGAGAAGGTTTTAGGTTTACTTTCCATCACATGAGGCTTGATGGTAGGGTGAAGACGCTCTATGAAGTGATCCACCCTTCTTTCTTCATCCATCTTGTACCCAAAACGTTCCAGGATTCGAAACTTCTGCCCAAGGTCTGCCATAGAGGAATTTCCTTGAGTCATGTTAGTGAATTCCCTTTCCTTTTCCTTCTTAGCTGCAACAGGGACGAATCTGGAAGTGAAGATGGTCTTGAAATCAGTGCATGCCATTGGTTCCTCAATCAGATCTCAGCCTGTGATGTGAGTCTCCCACCATATCTTAGCTGCTCCTTCCAGGAGGTGAGCAGCAAAGAGGACCTTCTTGCTTGGTTGTACTTCAAGCATGCGGAAACCATTCTCAATTGCAAGCATCCAGGCTTTCGCCTTGTCAACTACCTCAGTATTATCTTCTCCCCAGAACTTTTCTATGTTCAGCTTGACAAAGTCTAGGATGGTGGCTCCCATACGGGGACGAACAGGGTATGGCTCATCATTCTCAGCTCTAGCTAAGTCTCAAAGGGCCAAAGCATTAATAGCCTCCGTCAACTTTCTTTGTTGCTCCATCCACAAGGTATCATGGGTGTGAATCATCATGGTTGGTCCTGGATCACCAACTTGGTCCTCTTCCATCTTGGCTTCTTCCTCGTACACATGTTGCTCCTCATATCCTTGGTCTTCTTCTTAGTCCAGGTTACTAAATGGTACCGGGTTAGGGTTAGGGACCTCATGAGTGACTTCTTCGGGCCTCTTCCTCTTCTGAGAGGATACACCATCATGGTTCCTCTTTCTCTTTTCAGAAGACACCTTTCCTTTACGGGGAGGCCAACCACTCCTATCTGGATTCCCAGAGACCTCAGGAATAGCAACAGTCTTTGTTCGTGCCATCTACATAAGCATAACAAACAAACGTTTAGTTTATCATTTAAACTAGTTATACTTATGTTCAATGATATATCATTATATATCTTTTATTAATTTGATGGAGGATTTCTTAAACCCTTAACTTACTTGCCCATACCACATGAGTGTGGAGGAGAGAGAGAATCCTACTCTTAGAGCCTTAATAGAATATGTGATGAGAAGGGACGAATAAGATGACAGAGTCCTAAAGGTATCTTATTTTGAATCATACCCTAAGATTTGGCCAGGAAGTCACACGGATCTGGGAGTCCTTGTATTCCGACTAGCGGTGCGGAGGAAAATATTGCCAGCCCCCGGTCGTGATCCTTTTCTAGACACCTCCGTCTTTCGGAGAATCTTCTAATAACTCCCTTGGGTTCTATGGAGTTTGTAAAATTTAATAATTATTAATGGTTAAATGAGGAACCTACGCTCTGATACCAAATGTTTCGACCCCACCTTCTGGTAAACCCCAATTAAGGGAGACCGAGAGGTCGAAGCCGCACCCATAATTTCCGGATCAAAGGTTCAACATATAACCAAGAACAATTATTAAATTTTAAAAGACTATACTGAAGAATGGTAATAAAATTTTTGCATACCTTTGAAAAGTTTGGAATATACTAAACTTCTAACCACAGCTGAACTATTCTAACTAGTTCCTCCTTGTTATTTAATTCTTGAATTCACAATGTGTCGCTTTACTGTCTGTACTTTTGATATTTGTACCTAAATCACTGACAAACAAAATGACGGTCAGCCGAAGCTGGTATGTGGAAGAAACAGATAATGTTCAACTATGTTAACAACATAATCATTCAATTAATCATTTAACAACCAAGATTACATTTTAAGCCAAACTACTCAATCCATACCTATCCACCACTCTGTGTTATCCCTGTAAGGACTTATATAATACCTATGTAAAGGTAGAGTCGGATGACACCACCCAAAGGTAGCCCAATATCTAACTCACTATGACTTAATGGACCTACCCTCTAGGTAGCCATATACTAAGTCATTCCACGACCTGATGGACCTACCCTCTAGGTAGCCATATACTAGGTTAGCCATTAAGACACAGAGGGGACCAGGATATGAGCTAGTAGGCACATATATTATGTGATAGTCATATTCACATTATAGTTTGCATGAACTAAATTCATCCAACAGTTTATTCAAGTCATCGGTGAAAATCTCAAAAAACCTCAGAAATCTATCTCGAGATATTCATAAGCGTAACCACATACCTTTGGTTGCAGATTTCAAGACAAAATCAAATATGCAGAGGAACCCAATCAAGCAAGCAATGAGGAAGAGAAATCCTGAAATAAAAGTACAATTTTCCTTTTATTAATATGTATCCAATTTCATCACATTACTTAGGATTTCAATTCCAATTTTAGGGTTCCTTTGGAAATTAGGGTTTTTACTTCTTCTTTCCTTATTATCATTCTTAAATTATCAAAACTACATAAAACCCCTAATTTCTCATTGTATCTCTCTTAAAAGTTTTTAGGATCTTTATTAAGCACCTGATTATCTTATTCCACATAAATAAGATTTTTATCTCCTTTTATCCCAAATTAGGGTTTCCATGTAAATTAACCTTCTTTTAGGTATTACAATTCCGAATTAAGCACCTTTGCATTCAAACGGATAATCAAACCACTTTTATCATTAATAGGGTTAAAATTGTCAATTTGACCTATTAATTCACCAAATTATACCCTTAATATTCAATTAGGGTTTCTCATCAACTTTTAATACACTTTACTAGCCAATTAGGATACTTTTGCAAAAACGGAGTAGAATCAGGTTCTCAAAATATTTTTATCAGATTCCTCATATTTTTCTACACAATTTTCATATAAAAAGTTTTTTCATACGAGATTCCTAGTTATTTCTATCATTTTTGCAAGAATAATCCTTTTTTTGATTTATTTGATTAGAGAGGGATTTACCGGAAAAATCCTCAGTCGCTCGATCTGTGGACCGGTGGTCCACTTCTTAGATCCAATGATCTTGGTTGCGCGTGCCCAACCAAAGCTACTCCTTCCCTGGAGCGTTGGATTCCACTGAGACCACCGTGGATCCTGATCGGATGGCGACGGGTCGTCATCTTCCTTCGTCCCAACAAGTCTGCGAGGGTCAACCTTGGGGTTGACTCTGAGTTCTCGACCACCAGAGCTCACACCATGAAGCCAGGGAGCATCGTCTCCCTACGTTGAACTCAATTGGAGATCCAATTGAGAGCCCAACACGCGCCGCGACCCCTTCCCACTCGCCGGACTTCCGGCGAGGTTTACTGCTGGAATCGAGGGTGCAGGTTAGGGTAGATGAACTAATTGGAGGCACAAATCCGTTCCTCTCGTCCTCTCGCAACGTCTGGTGTAGAAATCGGGGATGCTAACCCTCTCGTTTAACCCCCCCTATATATAGGGTCGAGCAAGCCCCTGTTGGATTGGGAACTTTCCCAATCGGAGACGAAACCTCGACAAACTAGGGATAAATCCCTTTGGTTTTCCTTCCCGAATCTAAAGGAAACTTCAGTTAATTTGCAAACTTGATGGATTACGAGGAATCTAACAGAGAAGATTCTCCTGTCACTAGAAAAGTCCTAGTCCGCGAGGGACTTAGACGATGAGTGGCGCCTGTTGGATTAAGATCCAACGACCCACCATCTTCACGTTCAACTGATTAAAGGAAACTATTTTCCTTATTCCAAAATAACTTCATATTTAAGGGTAACTTTAAAAAGCAATAACTCCCAAACCTTAATTCCTTTTTATCCAAATTTAAAGGAGTTCTCGTTCATACTTTTATCTCTCGTAATGTAAAAATGGAAGCCATTATCTCAAGAAAACAATTCTTTTTCTTTAGTTGCAAGAAAACACCTATTTATTCATATTTTCCATACCTTTTCTATTCCCTTTATCATTATTTCCCAATTCTGAGTTCCTTGAACCCTAAGGAGTCCATTAACTCGAAATCCTATTTTTGGGAAATCATTCCTTAGCCTTTTGTTCTTATTTCATTTATTTCTTTATGTATTCTTTTAATCCTTTTTCTTTTTCTCCTTCAATTGGGCTCAATGGCCAAAAAGGCCCAATAAGAAAACATACAAGCTATCAAACACAAAATCCATTCAAATCAACTCATCACATCAACCACAGATTTCATTTCTCATTAAAAAGGAGATTCACAATTCCATTAAATATTTTGGAAAATTGGGGTTATAACATCTTATATTCTTACATTTGATTTCTCTCTCACCTTGGTATCTCGTACCCTTATAGGTGACTCAGGACCTTTCAACCTCTCTTAATGCTTTAATAGGTTCATGGCTCAGCTCATGGCTTGGGTACCTCACATAGTTCTCTAGATCAGACTCATGGAACACATCATACATCACGTTATCTTAAGGGGTAAGGCTACACATAAGTATTTTCACCAATCCATCTCAAATGGATCCATGTATCGGGGACTCAGCTTTCTCAGCTATAGCTCAGAGGGGTCGGGTTTTCATAACACATATTCTCCCACAGTGAACTGCATGTCAGTCTGCTTCTCATCAACTCACGACTCATGTCACCCTGGGGCTCTCTCAGCCATCGCACGATCAAAGCGACTTCATCTGCACCCACAGTGGTTTCTCTGACCTTCCCAAGGTCTTTCCAAATATTTTCGGGTCCATCGAGTTCATCGGGTCAGACCCACAAATATGAATTTTAGGTTCGGGTCAAGCAGGTATGACCCGTAATTATTTTCGGGTCGGGTTCGGGTTGAGTATATTTGATCTGACCCGAATTACCTGAAATAGGACCCACTCAACCCGGACCCGATTGCCAGCCCTAAGTGCATCTGAGGTTCTACAACCATCCTTCTATCACAACAATCCCTTGGCTGGCTAACCAAGAAACCACTAACTCGATCAACGGATCTCATTACATCTGAGTGTTAGCTAAACATATCAATGCAACCTAAACTATTGGATGCTCATTTATGAAAACATTTAAAGTCACTATGATTATCACGATTAATTATATATGTGCATTCTTGCACGTACATGCCACCCTAATGTATTATGCATGACCAAGCCCTAGAGGGAAGGTCAATTAGGGCAAGCTCAAGAGGGAAGACCATTGGGCACTATGAGGGGTGACCCCAGGCACCAAGCTCAGGATGGAGAAGATGGCCTTATGTTTCTTTCATGACTATTGGGCACCATGAGAGGTGACCCCAGGCACCAAGATCAGGATGGAGAAGGTGGCCTTATGTCTCTTGCAAAGGAAAAACCCTAAAGAGGGTATTCCATGGGTAGGGAAAAAGTGGTGGAGAATGTCACATTGAAAGCGTAATTTGGATTGTTAAATAACTTAATTGTGATATTTAGGTTGTTAGCAATATTTGTGAAATTTTGATTGTCTCCACATACCGACATATTCATTTATGTTGACCGACGTTTTGTTTGTCAGCATTTTAGGTACCATATGAAAAGGACAAACAGTAAAGTGATACATTGTAAATATATGAATTAAAGTACACGGAGGATTAGTTAGAATAGACTCCAGTTGTGGATAGTAGTTTAGAAATCCAAGATTTTAAAAAGGTATGCAAAGTTTTATTTTATTCCAAAATTTTAGTATAGTTTTGGCAGAATTTAGTAATTATTATTGATTACTTGTCGAACCATTGATCCAGAACATTGGGCTAACGGCTCTGACCTTTTGGTATCCCTTAATTGGGGGTCACCAGGAGGCGGGGTCGTTATAATAACACACTAGCTTTCAATATAATGATTAATTGGGCGTTATCACAGATATCATTAATCATTTGACCCAATCCAACTAGTCAATTCAAATCAATCAGTCGATTGGATTCTCTAGTCGGTCGACTGATCATTCCAGTCATCAGTTGGGTGACATTTTCCAGTCGGTTTACTGAACTCTTCAATTGATCTATTGGTAGGTTGTCTAATCAGTCGATTGATTTTCTTCTAAGATAACTCCCAAGGATTTTGATCTAGTTGGTCGACTGGACTCTCCAGTCAGTCGACTGACATGCCATCATTATTTTTTTGATTACTTAAACACTTTACTAACTAAATTAAATCTTGTCCATGATTGAACTCCTCTTCCCAGTGTATCCTATGTGTGTGATCCTATAGGATCCATATTACGTTGGTAGCAATGTCCATAATTATATTTTAAATCCACAAGCAATGAGCAGTACCTAACAACATATCATTGCTAACTAAGTAATTGGATAAGTAGGAGGAAAACCTCAACCTAAACTTGTGACTAGTGTTTCAATGATTGTATATATTCATATTGAACATGAGGCATGGAATTGTCATGCTCTTAATATTCAATATATATTTCTTAAACTAGAGTAGATTGTTGAGATGCATGTGAGCTCAAACTCATATATTGAATCACATGAGCATGGCCATACATTTCATAGTCTCACTTATCAAGTGGAAATGATATCACTCCAATAGGAGGGCAAAATCCATTGACATCACTCACAACAATCCCCATGTGTCACAATGTACCCAAGAATTGTTTGTATAGAAACCCTTATTCAAGGTCACATTGAATGGTGTTAAAGTGCGTCGAACACCATGCAATTATTGTAGTGACTTCAGGTCTAAGAAACACAATCACCGCTATCACATTGAAAGATGATTCTGACTACCATTCAATGGTTTCCATGTATGACTCTCAAGGTGGCTCCTTCCAATACACTTGTTCTCTAACTGTTACCTACATGTATCACATGATATACCATATCATGACTAATGAGAATTAGTCATCAATCAACACACATTGTATTCTCAAGTATTATTGTTATCTATATAGTTTCCACAATAATACCTGACTAGAGATATGACAAGAATATATATACTCTAATTATACATATGATCTCATGCTCAGGTGCTCAACCCAAACCATATGTCATCGAGTAATATCATTATTTATACATATATTACTTATATCATCATCTCATATTTGAAAAAACAAAATAAATATAAATTGCATTTATTATTAACCAAATAAATTACATAATATCCTAATACAATCATCACATGACTAGCTATTAGGGCATACATTCTAACAAAAATTATATATGAATTATTATGCAACTTTGTAAAACTTATGTTTCCAGTTTTTCTTAATCTTATGCTTCGTATTACAAACCATTCAAGAAATAAAATACATTGACTCCTTTCCTTCATACTTTGTAGTATGTTTGAGATTGGTTGGACTTATTTCTCAATTATGTAAGGATTGGATCCCCTGTCGGGTCCCACTCTTTATACTTTGCATTGAAAAACTTCGATACTTATTCAACACCCTAATATGACTTGGTGAAAAGTAATTAAAATCAAATATAATAAAATTTTTGCACCATGATTGTCAGTTTCGACCTACAAACGCTCACGTATCTGAAAAAATTTCAACACAACCAACCCTCCATTGTCCAAAATGACCCTTCTTAAAGCCTTAACCCTTATAAATAGTCCTATATCAAATTATTTCAAAAGAACCATCCACCTAGTTTTTTCCCCAACACTTCATCAACAGATCCTCATGCTAACTTTTTCACCATAGGTTGATCCCATTATCGAATGGTTATGGGGTTTCACTTTTTTATAGAAAAGCTTACAATTTCTTATCTTTTAGAGTATCATGCATGTCCTCACCATAGGAATTTGACACAATTGATATTAGACCATATACTCTCATATTTATTTTGTGCTTTTGTTTCAATAAGCTATTGATGAGGCCAAACTTTTTTAAGAGAAATATCCATGGACCTTTCATGCTATGCGGGATCCACAATGAAAACTACTCACATGTCTTTTTCGCATGTGACCTTTCCTCTTATATATGGTGGAATCTTAGTATAAATTTTTCCAACTTATATCTCACCATACAAATTGCATATATTCTTAAGATCCTCCTAAAAACATATGGTACTAAACAAAAAGTCATCTGCACTTGTTTATAACATATTTGAATTGAGAGAGAAAATAGAAGAATTTTTAAAATAGTTGTATCACTCCCAAGAGCACTAGATCTAATCTCATGTGATTTGTGCGACCTTTTTTTCTTTTCAAATACCGCCTCCATGAGCGATTTTGGTTGCAACTCATCCCTCTTCTGCCTGACTTGCACCCACATTTTGATGAGAAGGCATCATATGTCTCCCCTAGGTTCTCTACTGAGGGCTATCACCACCCCTACCTCTGAGGCTCCATGAGAAGATGTCTGACCTTTTTGAATTCTGTCTATGATCATCATTTTGGTCTTCACTGCTAGTGCTGCAATATTTAAGTTATATTTTAGTTTAAGGGTTGTGTTCTATGGAGTGTGCCCCTCCATTGTACTTTTATCTTGTTACCTTGATTGATCTCTTCCCTTTTTGGGGCCTCGTCATCTTAGTTGCATGCCTTTATTAGCTGCTTGGTTGATTTTCCGACCTTTTCACTCACCCTACATATGATCCCACCTATCTAAGGGTACTTCATACACATATGATATTCTCTTTTATTATAGGTTAGTTGATGGAGAATATGTGCACGTATGATATGAAATCAAGATGCAACTAAAAAGAAATATAAGCGAAAGCATTACCAATGAGCATGTAAACCCAAGATAATAACTGCAAGTAGATAAAAGAGAAAAAGACCAATTTTTTACGTGGAAAACCCTCACGATGTGTGAGGAAAAAACCATGGGGCTAACTATAGGAAAATCCACTATAAGAAGAAAAGATACAATTTTCTTCTCAGGTTTTGACCCAAGTTTGAGATATTATACCAAGAAGGAGAAATAGAAGATACCACACTGTACAGAGAGATCCTTATAATTCTACCAGTCCAGAACGTTCCAAAAAAGGAGCCCTCTTCCACAAAGTGCACAGTAGTAGATGGTCCGAAAAAGACACCTAGATGTCGTGACAGTCATGTCTTGCTTTCTTTCTTCTTTCTTTTCTTAATCTTCCTTCTTCTTTGCCTTTACACCCATATCTGTGAATGAACAACAGTCATGGAAATAGCTATTTCGAACAACAACGACATTTGTCTTGTTTTTATATTCGATACTTTTAGATTAACGACTGTGTTGGGATTTATATATCCCATGCATGGCGGAAACAACAACTAGCCAATGCCCTAATGGGTCAATTAGGATGGAATCATGCATAATCCCAACAATATCCCCCTCTAGCCCATTGAGGAAATTGTCACCATAGAATCATCATTAGGAATGTATGCCACTGAGCTCTTTGCAAAGATCCAACTTGTCTAGTTTAACCACCTTGTTCATCATGTCTGAAGCATTCTTTTCAGTATGGATTTTCTTCTGTGTCAGCAACTTCTTGTCAATCACATCATGAACTCAATGATATCACATAACATTGTGATTTGTCTGTACATAATGCATAATTCTCTTGCTCAAATCAATACCACTCTGACTATCATAGAAAATAGTCAGATCAACCTGATTCATGCCCAACTCACCCAGAAATCTTACAATCTAGAGTATTTTTTTCCTACTTCCGTTGTTGGAATGTACTCTACCTTTATCGTAGAAAGTGCAACACACTTTTGTAACCTGGACTGCCAAGATATGGCTCCCCCTACCAAAGTGAAACACATCCAGAGGTAGACTTCATGTGATCAATGCCACCTGCCATACCAGCATCAATGAAACCTCTAAAACTGGTTCATAACCACCAAACATTAAACACAGACTGATAGTACTTCCTAAGTATCTGAAGATCCACTTGACCACCTCCTAGTGATATTTTCTAGGATTTGATAGAAACCTACTCACAACTCCAACTACATGAGCAATCTTAGGATGAGTACACACCATTGGGTACAACAAACTCCCCACATCAAAAGAATAAGGAATCATGTCCATCTCCTCCTTCTCCTCATTAGTAGATGGACATGACTTGTTACTTAGCTTGAAATGACATGATAGTAGAGTACTCATAGCTTTGGATTTGCTCATGTTGAACCAATCCATAAATTATTCAACAAACATCTCGTGTGACAACCACGACATGTTTTCTCCCTATCATGTGTGACATGCATCCCCAGAATCTACCATGTTGGTCCCAAATCCTTCATTTCAAAGGCTTTGGAAAGCTCTATTTTCATTTTTCTAATCAAACTGACATCATGTCCCACTATCAACATGTAATCTGCATAAAGTAGCATAATAATGAATTTTCCATTAGGAAACTTCCTGATGTAAACACATGGAACTGTACTTGTCTTCTAGTACTCATGATTCCACATGAAAGAAACAAAATTCTTATACCACCGTCTGGGAGCTTGTTTCAAACTATAACAAATTTTCTTGAATTTGTAGACTAAGTGTTCCTTCCCTTTGACCTAAAAATCATTTGGTTCCTCCATGTAGATCTCCTCATCTAGGTCATCGTGAAGAAACACCATATTCACATCAATCTTCTCAAGCTCTAGATCTAGGCTAGAAATGATACCTAGAACCAATCTAATAGAAGTCGTTTTCACAAATGGAGAAAATATCTCATCAAAATACACCCCTGGTCTTTGACCAAAGCCCTTGACAACTAATCTAGCTTTGAATCTGATATCCTTGCTTCTATCATCTCTCTTCATCCTGTAGACCCACTTTTTCTATAATTCTCCTTGGCCCTTGTGAAACGCCACAGGCTCATAGGTATCATTCTTTTGTAAAGAAGACATCTCCTCCTGCATCGCGTCATGTAGTTGTAATTTGTCTCTATGATTTTGTGTCTCTTGAATAGTCTTTGGCTCCCCCTGATAAGTAAGGAAAATATACTAAGATGCCAGATATGTAGATGAAGAATGATGAATTCTATTAGTCCTCCTCAACTACTTATCTAAGGACTCTGTTTGGTGATGATCTTGCTCCCCCCACCCAAATGTCTCTGATTGTGAGTCTAAATCACTCAACAATGCATCTGGAACAGGAGCACTCGACATGCTCTCACTCTGCTTCTCAAGATGATCATGTTTCTCTTCTTCATCATATGAAGATTGCACTTGTGAAGAAGTTAAAGCATCCTCATACTCATCATCAAAAGAACTATCACCTGATCATGCAGCCTGTGCATCATCACTCTCAGGATATGTCACTGTCTGACTCTTATAGAAAGTTACATCTCTATGTCTACTCATGGCCTTTTCCACAGGATCCCATAACATATAGCCAAACTGCTAATCTCCATAGCTAAGAAATAGACATGGCACCACCTTATCATCTAGCTTTTACCTCTTTCCTTTTGGAACATGTGCATAAGCCTTGCACCCAAATACTCATAAATAAGAAAAAGAGGCATCCTTTCTTGTCCATACCTTCTCAAATATATCAAACCCCAAAGGAACTGATGGAGATCGATTAATCAGATAGCTCATAGTACTCACTGCCTCACCCCAACATATTTTTGACAACTTTGCAATCTTCAACATGAATCTGACTTTTTCGGCTATGCTATGGTTCATATTCTCAAATGTATTGTTATGTTTCCGTGTGTTGGGATCTATCCTTTTCATGCCTTATCCCATTCTACATGTAGTAATCCTAGAACTCCATGGAGGTGTGCTCTCCTCCATTTTCTGTGCACAAAAGCTTTAGCTTTTTCTCAATCTCTCGCTCCACCATGGCATGGAATATTTGAAAATACAAAAAGACTTGATCCTTGGTCTTCAACAAGTAAACACACACCTTTCTAGATGCATCATCAATGAAGGTGACAAAATGCCTATTGCCACCCAATGAAGCCACCTCAAACGGACCATAGATATCCGAATGAACTAACTGTAGAACATCTGCATTCACCTTGGATCTTGTCTTGAAAGAAACTCGTTGGTGCTTTCCCATCTGAAATGATCACATTAGCTGAAATTGGTCTTCTTGCCAAAAGAAATTAACCCATGTTTTAATAGAATTTTCAAGCCTTCTCACTCATGTGTCCTAGTCGTCTATGCCCCAAATCTTCCTAGTGATTCTCAATTGCATGTATATCACCGCCTTTGAGCACTTTAAGATGGGTCTTGTACAATGTGTAGCACAATTTTTCCAGACAATAACCAAACCCCCTTTGTGATCTTGCATTGGACACCACCAAAATCCATTTGACAACCTTCTCTATCAAAGAATGAGCTAGATATCAAACTCAATCATAAATCTTTAATGTAACAAACATCCTTGAGCGCGAGCATGCAACCAACAATTGCCTTAGCACAAATGTCTCCAATCCTGATAATTTTAGAGAAGCCGGTGTAATGACCTCACTTTTCAGCCACCCCCAATTAAGGAAGGCCAAAAAGATGAGAGTCATTACCTACAAAAATTATCAAAGGATCCTAATTTTAATCAAACAATATAAAATAATAGATAATTTCATTCAATTCAAAAGATTATAAATAAGATGCTTACATGAACTTTCTATCCTCATAACTGTGCATTGGAGAAGAAATAATTAGATAATACTCCTTTTAAATCTTTAATGCTTTCATGCCATTTCCATCTTTATCTTCATGTCCTTTATCATGTAAATCAACTTATACCTAAAAATACATGAAAAAAATACACGATCGGTATGTTGCCATGTTGGTATGTGGGGTGCATCCAAAATGTGCAAGTAAATAATAACATATATTCTAACAAATACTTTGCAAATAAAATCTAACATATTCTTGGCACAGTCTTCTTTTATGTGATAGTCATAGTGGCATTATAATTTATAGGAAATAAATAAACAAACAAGCATTTATTACTCATATATGCGGAAAACTCCAAGAAAACCACGTGAAACTATGGTGGTTATTCTTAGGCGTAACTACGTACCTTGATGGTGAGTTAAGAAGATTATACAATCATTCTATAAGCATATTATCCAATCAAGTAGGCAAATCAAAGAATCATCTTTAATTTGTGTGTATATAAATCCTAATGTTTCACCATCACATTAACCATATTAATCATACTAAACCCTACTCGGTCCTAATCTAGTGTTTAGGTTTCCTTTGGTATAAATTATCATTCGAGTCATGCTTTGAAACCCTAATTCCCATGATTATCATTTATTTAATGACTCGAGAACCCTAATTCATATTAGATGTTGCCAAGATCATCAAATCTACCATGATATATATTAGGACCACTTATATCAGATTAGGCACATTAAGGTTATATCAAGTTACATCAATATGTTTTAAGATCCTAATGAATAAGGATATTAGGTTCTAAGACCTAATAATTAAATTCATCACGTCCTTCCATTAGGAACACTTGGATAACATTAAACTCATTAACAATATAGCACAAGTTATGATCTTTAGACCTAATTCCCTATATGCATGATTTTTCACTTTAGATATTCAAATCATCATCATGATTGTCTTAGATCCCTATCGTGTTCATCAATTTTAGATAACATCTCGAATTAACCATATTTACTTATTTAAGCATCATAATCACCAAAACTAGGGTTTTTATGCTTTAATCACCACTTCAACCCATATTTGTACTACTTTTAGAACTAGAAGGATAAATAGGGTCTTCAAGTATTTTATTTGGATTTTACATGTTCTCATGATCAATTTTCATATATAACTTGTCTTAATCCGAGTTACCAGTAATTAATTAACAATATTGCAAGATTAATCATTGTTCGGCCAATCACGCGCTGACACGTCAGCGTTGTTCCCTTTTTATTTTCTTTGGTCCGCGAATTCCCTTCTTTTACTGGTGCGGTTTGGCCAGCCGGGCGGTTCAGCAGAATCAGACCCCATCCCTTTCCTCCGTTCTCGGTCCCACGACTCTCAGCCTGTGCGCGTGTCGATGTCTGATGTTGTCGCGATGGGCCGGGATGCGGGTGCTCGCTCTGCCTGAGGCACGTTGCTACTACGACGGTTGTTCGTTGCCCCCAAAGCATCCGCAACGATGGGCGTATCTGCGGCAAGTCTCCTCAGGTGTTGCGGATCCGACACCCAGAACCAAACCTGTTCCCAGGCTAAGAACAATCAGCCTGGCTTCACTTTGACTCCAATTGTCATAGGTCCTTGCCTGCCATCTGATCCCACAGACCAGACCTTGTCGTCCTCCGCTTTGCACTGTGTGTCCTTCCAGGCGCCACTACCGCCCCTTACAGCGTCGGGCCTCCTTCTCGTACCCTCGCACAACTGCACACATTGAGCCTCGCACAACAGTAAGACTACTCCTTCTTGCTCCTGGTGCAATGGAGGGTTACAGAGGGTCGGGAACCCTTTTGGCTTTCTACTTTGGATCCGACCATGGACGATGGCAGGAGGAGGGAGAAGATGATGTGAGAGGGAGAGTGTGCAGGGTCATTGGCCATCACTACAGTGGTGGAATTTTAGTCCGATCTCCATGATCCTGGCCTACAGGTGGCGTCGTCGGTCTGTCATGGCGCGCTGACTGTTGCAGAATTAGCCTACTCTAACAACATTTGCGCATCCCAGGGCCCAATAGGTTGCCACAAGCGTCTCTCGCCATAGATCTGGTTGAAGAAGGGCATAGGGGTGTTGGGGCTTGATGGTAGAATGCCTAGTTCCGTCGTGAAGTCTAGGGAGGTTGGGCAGAACCCTAGGCTTAGGAGGAGGATGAAGTTGCTCATGGAGTCATTGTCTCTGGTCCTACCTCTTCGAGGCTTGGTTCATAAAGACTTGCCCTTTTCTCCTTTCTTTTCCAACCTTTCCCTTTGCGTACAAGCAAGATGTTGAAAAGGTACGACATACCATAACTCTCTTTCTCATATGCAATGTTCGACAACTAATATTAGTGAGAAAGTAAATAATAATCCATTAAAAAAATTACATTCCTCCTTCAATAATAGAAACTCTTGTATTTTATTCTTATTAATCCAAAAGTCAAGAAAAGGCATTATCATATTCTTATCAAGACTTGGATTTGGCAACGAAACGCATATAGAAAAACATGGCACTTTATTTGATTATTCTTTATGTCTCTTTGATATATTTTTTAAATCAAATATAGGAACTAAATTCATAGTATCCCAACTTATTATTTTTATTTCATGAAAACCCACTTATGCATTTTCCAAATTATATCTAACATGTTGGGATGTCAACACTTTCTTCTTTGAAACAAGACCATTATGCCATGGGAAATCCTTATTTTCCAAACTCTAGAAGATTTTTCCTTTTCATTATTATTTCCCAGTATACCAATAGTTAAATAAAATAATACTAATTGTTTTCTAAAACATTGTGTTGTCAACAATGGCTAGATGATTACTCTTTTAGTTATCTAGTCAAACCATATACTTTTATTTTCTTTTGAAAATATATATTTTATCTTATATTTCAATTGTCCCATTTAACAAAGTCAATATTCTTCATTTATGTCCAAAAACTCTTCTGGAAATTTATATATAATTCTTTTATAATATCAATTATCCATTACTTTAGGAATCCCTTTACTCTTGTGGCTTTTCCACCCTTTCTTTTGTCAAAACATTATTGGATTATTGCAAACACACTAAATTCTTTTTATTTATTTATCTTGTACCACAAGCACCCATGCCACAAAGGCAATTAACATTATTATTCTAACAAATATACCATTGGCGAATTTACTTATCAATTTAGTTATATAATTTAATTTTTCTAAAATTAAGGATATAACAGCTGGAGCTTCCCATATTCATCCTCTCACCCTTCCTGTATGAAGTAAAGAACTCCTTACTAGACAAAGTATGATAAGAAGCTGCAATATCCATGAACCACACAGAATCACCATCCGCAACATGCAAACACTACTCTTAGATTGTCAAGACTACATCATCATCATCGTCCTTTTCATATGAAACTGTCGCTACAGTATTCTTGGTATCATCCTTCTTGTCTTTGACTTTAGACCTATGTTTTTTTTCTAAACCTTGTCATCCTTCTTGAAGTTACCTAACTTTTCACAATGGAAGCACCCTCTACTCTTTGACTTGAACCTACCATGAGAATTCCTACGCTCCTGGGACTCACCGCGGTTCTAAGATCTGCCACAATCTCTCACTCTATCATCACCCTTGTTATATGTGAAGTGCACCTCTAATCTGTGGTCTCCTGAGGCTCGTCATCGAGTCTCTTTATTCAGTAGACTGCTTTTCACCTGATCAAATTTCAACTTCTCTTCCTGTGCAAAATTGTTGACCGTCACAATGAGTGTCTCCTAATTGTCATGTAATGATCTCATAAGAAGTAGAGCCTGAAGTTCATCATCAAGAACCATCTTCATTGATCATGATTGGTTTACAAGGCTTTAAAATTTATTCATGTACTCGACAATATTTGTACCATCCTGATACTTCAAGTTCACCAACTTCCTGATCAAGAAAGCTTTATTTGTGGAAGTCTACTTCTTATATAATTTTTTTAGCATTTTCCACATATCTTTGGCATCAGTCTCTTTTGAGATGTGATGGAATATGAAAATATCGAGTCACTTTTGCACTGTTTCAACTATCTTACTATTTAGTTTCTTTCAATATGCATCAGAAATATTTCATGACTTTTGTCTCTCTATCGGATTACACAAATTCTTGCAATAAAGAATGCTATCAATCTTGGGTTTCTAAAACTATCACTTTGTTCTCGTCAACTTTACCATCGTTGCATCATTATCCTTTCCTATCTAGATTTGGATCTATCCAACCTGGGCTCTGATACCACTTGATAGGTTTGTTAATGGGAAATATGCGCATGTATGCTATGCAACCAAGATGTAACAAAAAAAAATATATGAAGAAGTATTTTCGACGAGCGTATAAATCCAAGATAATAAACAAGCAGATAAAAGAGAAAAAGGCCAGATGTTTGTGTGGAAAACCTTCACGATGTGCGAGGAAAAAATCACGGGACCAACCATGAGTAAATCCACTAGAAGAACCAAAGATACACTTTTCTTCTTAGGTTTAGACTCAAATCTAAGATAATATACCAAAAAAGAGAAATAAGAAGATATCACATTGTAGGGAGTAGTCCCTACAATTCTACTACTCAAAAACTTTCCAGAAAGATGTCCTCTTCCACAAAGTGAACAACAATAAATGGTTCGAAAAAGACACTCAGATGTCTTAGCAGTCTACCCTACTTTTTTTTTTCTTCCCTTCCTTTCTCTTCCTTCCTTACCTATCCACGAGTATCCGCGAACGAACAACAGTCACGGCAGTAGCCGTTTCGAACAACAATGACGGCTGTCTTGTTTGTATGTCCACTGCTTTTAGATTAACCGCTGCTTTGGATTTATATATCCCACGCATGACGGCCACTTGAGCTGGAATCACACATAAGCCAGCACGGAAACTAGCCGAGTATGGAGCAGATTTGGAAGATACATATTTGTTCTTTTCTTTGGGCCTTTTTCGGCAGAGTTACGCTACACACAGCCCGCCACACACCCGCTGGCATACCCGGGACTGGTTGTTGTGCCAACTAACTGCTGTAATAGCATTTAACACCAATTAAAGCAATAAATGGTGAGAGAAGGAGAATAGAAATAAAATAGTTTTGTCCATAACTTTTAATCCGAAATGTATTTTTTGACGAAATAAATTGCATTAGAATCCTTGTAGAAAATACTTTCCAACGAGACTAGTGTTGACATATTTTGAAATTATGATATTACGTGAAAAATATAGTACCATATATTAGGATACCATATACATGTTCTGGGTGCAGACGTACAATACTCGTGAGTACTATACTTTTGAATGAAAGAGGATCAACAATACTCGTGAGTACTGTACTTATGGATTCATAAGTACTGCAGCCACTTGTTAATACTCAAGCATAAGTACAGTACTTACCAAATTATAAAACCAAACATAATCCTATAAATGATGTAGAAGTATAAGTATTGTACCTTCGGAATCACATAGCAACATTAGTCATCTGGACAATTTCATTTACATAATGCAGACATAAGTCGAGTACCTACTTGTTAACGATCTCAAAAGTACCATGCACATCAGGTCAAAATCACCTATAAAATGCAACCATAAGTATTGTACCCACATGTTAATTTCAACTCAGTTACTGATGCATAAGTACAGTACCTAACAAATTATATATCAAACATAAATAAAAAATGCAGTACTCACGAGTACTGTACGTCTGTACCCAAAACATGTATATGGTATCCTAATATATGGTACTATATTTTTCGCATAATATTATTATTTCAAAATATGTCAACACTAGTCTCGTTGGAAAGTATTTTTTACCAGGATTCTAATGCAATTTATTTTATTTCAAAATATGCTCCGGATTGAAAGTTATAGACAAAAATATTTTCTCTCTCTTCTACTTCCCTCATCTTTTATTGTTTTAATTACTGCTTACATGCACATTTGGTGCAGCAGGAGCCCAGTCCCGAGGACCGGGTAAGCTCCCGGGGACGTGGGGGGTTATGGGTAGAATTTTTCTTTTCGCCACCACCGATCAGAGAATCGGTGGTTAGTGATTAACTGGGGTTTACATACACAATACGTGTAAAACACGTCTAGAATAGAGTTGGATTGAGTCCTACTAAATAATACCCTCCCCATTATATATACTCCCAATTATATATATATATATATATATATATATATATATATATATATATATATATATATATATAGAGAGAGAGAGAGAGAGAGGCTAGAATACACTCGAGTGTACGGATCGCACGAATACACTCAAGTGTGTTTGCATATCAAGACTATTTTTTGCAAAATGTAAACCATTGATCTTCACTGTCATACTATAACTAGGCTACATACAATTTTTGAGCCCATTTGGATGAGTGTAAGTCACTCATCCAAGGGAAACAAAATCGACGTGCGAAACTAATTTGAAATGCATAATTTTTGCGGTCTTCATAACATGAGCTATACATATCCAAATGTGCTCAAATTTTGCATATGAGTTGTTCACAAGATGTTTAAGAAGATCAATGGATTAGATTTTCAAAAAAATTATTGCATCGTGAAAAACCACTTGAGTGTATTCCGCTCCGGATACACTCAAGTGTATTCTAGCCTGACTCTCTCTCTCTTGAATAAAAACTACAACTGGTTTTTATATACATATCCGGAGCGGAATACACTCAAGTGGTTTTTCATGATGCAATAATTTTTTTGAAAATCTAATCCATTGATCTTCTTAAACATCTTGTGAACAACTCATATGCAAAATTTGAGCACATTTGGATATGTATAACTCATGTTATGAAGACCGCAAAAATTATGCATTTCAAATTAGTTTCGCACGTCGATTTTGTTTCCCTTGGATGAGTGACTTACACTCATCCAAATGGGCTCAAAATTTGTATGTAGCCTAGTTATAGTATGACAGTGAAGATCAATGGTTTACATTTTGCAAAAAATAGTCTTGATATGCAAACACACTTGAGTGTATTCGTGCGATCCGTACACTCGAGTGTATTCTAGCCTCTCTCTCTCTCTCTCTCTCTATATATATATATATATATATAGTCAGCCTAGAATACACTCGATTGTACAAATCGCATGAATACACTCAAGTGTGTTTGTATATTAAGACATTTTTTGCAAAATGTAAACAATTGATCTTCACTGTCATACTATAACTAGGCTACATACAAATTTTGAGCCTGTTTGGATGAGTGTAAGTCACCCATTCAATGACAACAAAATCAATGCGCGAAACTAATTTGAAATGCATAATTTTTGCAGTCTTTATAAATGACCTATAAATGTCCAAATGTGCTCAAATTTTATGTATGAGCTATTCACAAGATGTTTAAGAAGATCAATGGATTAAATTTTAAAAAAAGTATTCCATCATGAAAAACTACTTGAGTGTATTCTAGCCCTCTCTCTCTCTCTCTCTCTCTCTCTCTCTCTATATATATATATATATATATATATATATATATATATATATATATATATATATATATATATATATATATATAGTTAGTTAGTTAGTTAGGCTAGGATACACTTAAGTGTATTGGGGCATGGATACAATCAAGTTTTAAGCCCTTGGATGTTCCCCGATTTTGATCAGTAGCTGGGAATTATCCCGCCCACTGATACAACCACAGACGTTGGGTCCACCCAGCCGCTCTCTCCCCCACTATCACCCGGGCTGCTCTCTCTCCCCCCGCTCTCTCTCTCCCCGCTCTCTCCCCTCCGCTTTCCGGTGCCCTAACTGTCGACTGAGGCTCAGGGGCCGAATGCTGGCGGCCGGCGACCTTCTTTCTTGCACGGCGGTGCCTAGATCTGCCCGAACGTACTGCTGCTGCCGGTGAGCTGCTACTTCTGCCGGTGAGCTGCCCTTCTGCCGGTGAGAGCTTGGCACTCTCTCTCTCTCCCCGACTCTCTCTCTCCCTCTACCCGCTCATTGTTTGTCTGCAAGTTCCGGCCGCCACCTCCAGCTTCCCAAGTGACAAGGTGACAGTCTGTTGTGATTTTCTCATATGCGTTGCTGCTGTGATTTTGGCATCTATGTGCCAGTGCGATTTAGGTCATCTTCCCCCTTTAGATCTTCTCCCCCTTTAGGTCGTCTTCCCCGTTTAGATCTTCTCCCATTCCTCCTTTCATCTCCCTCCTTTCCTATGTGTTGCTGCTGTGATTTTCTCATATGTGTTGTTGTTGTAATTCGTCTCCCCCCTTTCCTATGTGTTGCTGCTGTGATTTTCTCATATGTGTTGCTGTTGTAATTCGTCTCCCCCCTTTCCTCCTTTCATCTTCCATTTCATCCTAATTCCCCCTATTTTCAGTTGGATCTACTCTTCCCTAACTACTATGACGGGAGTTAGAAGCAATCCTGATTCTGTTTGTTCAACGGCATTTAACGAGAGGGGAAGCATTAGCCAACATTGCTACTGTGGTCTGGTACTTCAAGCTAAGACAGCCTGGACTGACAAGAATTATGGGCAGAAATTTCTTGGTTGTCCCAACTTCAACAAACAGGTTATTTTCAACCAATTAATGGTATCTTCAATTAGGAATTTTGAGTTCAGTATCAATGGTATTGATTTTTATTTTTGTATGCATGGAACCGATCATTGCCGATTCTTCCAATGGGTTGATGAACCTGTGAACATTCCTAGGGAATATATTATCAAGATGAAACAACTTGAAGAAGGAATGGAGATTTCTAAGATGAGGGAAGAAAGAGTTATTACCAAATATAGGTGTTGTATAGCTGTATTGGTGGCTTCTTGGGTCTTTTTTCTTATTGTGTATGTAGGACCATGTTAGTAAGTTGTGGGTATTAACAAAGAACGTGTATGTATTATGGTTTAGTAAGTGCATTGTAGTTTTGGTTTGGAGTTGTAATCTCTGAATATTTGTACTGGTTTCTGAATGAATGAATGTTACCCACCATTGACATTACTTGTGTGTTCCATTGACACTCAATGAGTTAGACTGAATGTAAAAATTGATATGATCCACGTTATGAAGCTCTTTCGATCCTATTCTTGCATCTGAATGAATACCATCTTCCATATGAGGACGTTGAGTTTTAGTAAGCAACAACAAAATGAAAATTCAAGAGGACATTGAGTTTCAGTACATCAGTAGGACCAAGAACAAGTAACCACGCCCCAATTTAAAATTGATAAATCATGAACTTAACTAAGGGTTAATTGAATGCAAATTTGCATTCATCTGTGCATTTGAAGCAGCAACGATTGTATTACTGAATGGGACCAAGAACAAGTAATATCTTGAAAACCATTGTGTTCTTTTTCTGAAAGTGACTTACAATTCCTTTAAGTTTTGAAGCTCCCCCAAAGATGAAGGTATACCACCACTCAGTTTATTATTCTCGAGATGACTACAAAGACAATCATGAAGTTAACTCATACTAATGGTTATATTTTAGATCGATACCAAAAATACTCAAGAAAGTGCTCATACATCTTCTTCAAATTAACACAGCCACTGAAATCTGGAATCCCTCCTGTCAGTGAATTCCCATCCAGCCATCTAGAAGAAATGATTCAGTGATTGCAACAAAAGTGGAGGGTGTATGAGAGGGAGATCTATTTGGTAAACTTACAATTCAACCAATCCAGTTAACATTGTGATATCAGATTGGATGTTCCCGCTCAAGTTTCTCCTCGAAAAATTACTATGTATAGAGTGTTGATCAGTAGCCTGTCATAATTATCTGCTTTACCGAACCACAACAAGTTAGTTATTAATAGACATATAATGTATTGGACCCCAAACAGAACTGGTAGGTGATAAGAGAGCGGTAAATTTTAGATACTGGTTTCCCAAGTTTGAGGACCACATCAACAATAACTTAAACCAAACCCTTATGGCAACCCCACATGTTTCCAGAGAGAGAGAGACATGATCAAACAGAAGTTAAAAAAATCGGAAAGGGATACCCATGTAATATGTTTTCAGTACATTGAAGTTATCCTACAGATTCAGCCGTTCATTTTTTCTTGCAACAATAATAAAAACACTTAATGAACCAGTTTGTATTCCACATTCAATCCAAAACAATTATACTAAACAAACCACACACTCAGATCCAACCGTGTACCAGAATATCAAGAATCGAGCCAAACATGAATTGAACTGAATCCAACAACAAGTCCATTCATTTCATAATTTTAGATAAGCATTATAGAAAAGATCCAGTAAGAACAAAATTTTCCATTTGAGCGCTAAGTGTGCATACATTAATACATCATCATCACTGAATGTGCATACATGAATACATTGCAGTGAACGTGCATACATGAATACATAGTTTCAGCACAGAAATGGCTACAGGACCCATATGCAAATTGATCATGAGCATCAGATGTTTCTTTGACAACCTGAATAAATTTTCACATCATGAGTGACCGGGAAAATGAAAATCAAGTAAATTAACTAGAATAAAAATCAACTAAGTCAACTAACCCCGTATTTTCATGTACGACTATTGTGCCCTTTTCCGTTACATGTACTGCATGTCCTTTGTCTTTTTGCCTTTAACTCAGCTTGTGGCTTAAACCTTTGTGGCTTCCTGTTTCCTTTACAATGTGATGGAGGTGGATCTCTTGCTTCCATTCCATCTTCCACATCTTGAATCTAGAGCACACATTGACTACCTTGTGTTGGAATGTGAGTTTGAGATGATGGCATGCCTTCTTCACAAGAAGCCCTTCCCATATCTTTTTGTGAGGACATGATGTTGTCATAAGTTTTTTCAAACAGCTCGTGCACATCAAGGTAACTGTCTTTATGTTTAGAAGCTATACCAACTAACTTCATTGCCGATCTACAAAGTGAGTTGTACCTACCCAAAGGGGTACTACCATCAACTTCATCACAAGTCTCTTTGGCATAATGATTTGTACTTGTAGTTTTTGCTTTCCTAGTCCACCTATTCAGCACATATAGAGGTGGTATCTTATGAACTTTAAGATAAAGCATCACTTTTACTATATGCCCACATAAGATGCCAGAAAACTGAAATATCTTGCATTCACAAAAGAATTATTCATTATTTAGATTAACATGTACTTGGTAGCTATTCTTTGATATAAATGCAAGTGACTCACCGCCAACACGTGAAATTTGATATATAGAATCTTTACTAACCTCCTCTAAATCATAGCATGAGGTCAACTTCATTTTCTCATTGAAAATCTTAAAAACTGATCTAGTGTAGATATCTCTTGCATGTTTCTCAATGGGAGCATAAGACCATAGTTTTGGTTGTCCAACCTTAGATCTGTAGTCTTCTTCATCTTCTTTGTCATATCGATTATCGACCACCTTCTCAAATGCTTGGACAAATTTAAACAAAGGCAAATGATTATTTACATGATCTTTAAATATTGCATTCATGCTCTCACTCCATTGTGTTGTCGACATATTGGCAAAAAATGTGTCTCTAAAGTTTACAGGAATCCATTGCTCTTTGATATTCCACAATAAGGTTAGATGTGTGTTGTCACTCAAATTGAAATCGGTTATCATCTTATTCCATCTTTGCTCAAACTCATCAATAGTGATGGGGTGATTGATACAGCATTGAAACTCTTCAATGAACCCAACAACAGTCCCATAGATCACACCGAGATGTTCACGTGCTTTTCTCATTACATGCCATTGGAAACAACGATGAACTGTATTGAGAAACACAATACAAATTGCCTTTTTCATTGTTGGATCTTGATTAGTTAAAATTTCCTTTGGGTGCTTTTGATACATTACTTCTAGAAATATTTGGAAAACCCAAACAAACGACTCAGCAGTCTCATCTCTTAATAAAGAACAACCAAACAAAGTAGATTGCGTATGATGATTCACCCTTATAAAAGGTGCAAATGGCATATTGTATCTATTAGTCATGTAAGTTGTGTCAAATGTAATCACATCCCCATATGTTTGATATGCTAGTCTTGATCTCGCATCTACCCAGAAGATATTGCGTGCACAACCCTCATCATCAAATAGTACAGAGTAGAAGAATGCAGGGTTAATTGCTTGTTGCTTTCTAAAATGCTCTAATGTGGATGCTACATCAACACCTATGTATCTCCTTCTCAAAGAAACAAGTGTGTTTCTTAGATCTTTTCTTATGAATGTGACATTACGAATTCCACCTTGTTGGCTAGCAATAAGTGACATTATCTGTGCACTTGAAATATTTTGGTCATGCATTACCTGGATCAAATCCTGCACCTCAGAAGACATGCGACGGTGTGAGCGGTGAAACCTCTTTTTAGATGGACTATTGGTGAGATCGTGATTGTGCTCTTTCTCAAAGCTCATAACCACCCACTTTGTATCCTCTTCTAGCTTGACTCGCATTTGAGCCTTGCAACCTGTTCGGTTAGAAATGATGTCCTTTTGTGGGTTCCCTTATGACCATTGTCTTCCTTCTTTTTTGGTTTATATAACCCTTCCTTAAAGCACATGAATACCCTACTTGTCACTTTTTTTGTTTTATCTGAGACATAATGATTCCCTTTCCTTATGCTAAATCCCATACGATATGCATATTGATTATAAAACTCCTCAGCCTTATCAAGGTTACCAAATTGCAAACATATGAAAGGCTCCATATCAGATTGTACTTCAAACCTTTCATCCTCCATAGGGGTCTCATTTTCTTCTCCAAACTGATCATTTGCATCCACTACCGCTTCTTCATGTAACCAATCTATTCCCGTCATGCCGTCTACATCATGAGAAAAATCCATATCTACCAAAAAAAGACATAATCATTCCTTTTTTTTTCATATTATCAAACAATAGAAAGTTATAGTAGATTGATAAGTTCAAAGGAAGTCTAACCATGCAAGGGTGGTTGCGTGGCACTAGTGCCTTCCATATCAGACCAAATTGGAATGTAACCTTCCACATCTTCAAAAAAAATTGAATATCATGAGAAACCCAATATGATTAAATTACCACATTGAACAACCCAATACATAAATATAAATTGTTGCGGTCCTAGTATGGAATTAAGTAATGTTTGCTCCATCTTTTTCATGTAAAAAATTACTATTTTGGCATATGGTGTGGTTAGTTTAAGTCAGCAGATTGATAACAGTATTACATATGTGTACACAACAGTACGCAAAGGTCCACATGATAGTACATATGTGTAAACAGTATTACATATATATGTACACATAGGTCCACATGACAGTATAAATAGGTGTACACAACAATACACATATATGTACAAAACCGTACACATAAGTCCACATGACAGTACGCATTGGTGTACACAACAGAACACAAGAGTACACATACATGTAAACAACTGTACACATAGGTCTACATGATAATACACATTGGTGTACACAACAATACACATAGGTCCACATGACAGTACACATAGGTATACACAAAATTACACATACATGTACACATAGGTCCTCATGAAAATACACATATGTGTACACAACAATACACATTGGTCCACATGACAATTCACATAGGTGTACACAATAATACACATACATATACACAACACTACTAATAGATCCACATGACAGTACACATTGGTGTACACAACAAAAATTGAAATGTTGGGGGTCCAAACTGGGGTTTAGAGCGTGTTTCATATATCACGATTTGTGGCTCCTATTGTACCGGCCATCTAGATATGCAGACGATAAAAACCGGATAATACTAAGACCTTCTACAATGAGTTTGGAGACTCTGCAATCACCAATTAGTAATATGAGTGCTACATTCTAACTATCCATGGCTTAAATTTATAGTATGTAATCAAGTTTGTGCAACCTTATTTATCAAATTACACAGGATATGTTTCTGATTCATTGATATATATAAAGAAAACTGATCTTAAAAATCAACCTAGAATAAAAGGCCATCATAATTAAGAAAATATGCAATGTGACTTAGTTCATCAATACGTACATAGTTCAATGTCTAGTTAGTAGACCTGAACTAAAAGCCATCATAATTAAGAAAATATGCAATTTGACTTAGTTTTTTGTTGAAAAAGAGTTTAGTAGGACCACAGGCTGCTTCGACATTGACGTGCAATGAACAGGACCACGAAGGATAAGAATCGGTATTATGTTGTATGTATTTGTAGCCCTGAATCTTGATCCCGCACCCATAAATTAAGGTGTCTGTCCAGGAAAGCTTACCGGTTTTAAAATCCCCACGTCCGGCAGTAGAAGCTCACCGGCAGAAGGGCAGTAGCAGCAGCTCGCTGGCAGAAGGGCAGCAGTAGCAGCTCGCAGCTCGCCGGTAGCAGCAGTACGTTCAGGCAGATCTAGGCACTGCCGTGCAAGCAAGAAGGTCATCAGCCGCCAGTGTTCGGCCACTGAGCCTCAGTCGACAGAGAGGGTGCCGGAAAGTGGAGGGGAGAGAGCGGGGGGAGAGAGAGAGCAGGTTGGGTGACAGTGGGGGAGAGAGCGGTTGGGTGGACCCAACGTCTGTGGTTGTATTAGTCGGCGGGATAATTCCCAGCCACTGATCAAAATCGGGGAACATCCAAGGGCTTAAAACTTGATTGTATCCAGGTCCCAATACACTTAAGTGTATCCTAGCCTAACTCTCTCTCTCTCTCTCTCTATATATATATATATATATATATATATATATATATATATATATATATACATACTAGGCATAAACTCGTGCTATGCATGGGTGCCTTAGTAGACTACAATCAATAGTTTATATATTTAACTTAAAAAATAAAAAAAATATGTATAATATATATATATATATATATATATATATATTAATAGTACTTCTCATACACACATGGGCCAATACATAATTTCAAAAAATAGTGGAAAAAATTACATCTAGCCCCCTCCACGGGCTTTCATATATAGTGTAGATGTGTCTCTTAATATAATAAAAATTAAAGACAAAAGTGTGGTGTACACACACAAGGAAAAATACATAATTTTAAAAAATAATCAAGAAAATTGCATCATGTCCCCTCCTCTAGAGGTTGTCGATGATTATCTGCATACAACTTCTATCTTTCTTGTGCTGCTTTCAATTGTTGTTGTATCACCTTGATCTTTTCTGTCGTTTGCTGCACTAAATCAAGACCCAAAAGCTGATATTTTCTAGACTCATACCAACATAAAGGAGATCTGCACTTTCTACCATACAAAGCCTCATAAGGTGCCATGTCGATACTCTGTTGGCAACTGTTATTGTAGGCGAACTCTATCAAACTGAGGTGCACATCCCAACTTCCTAGGAACAGAAAAACACAAGTTCGGAGAAGATCCTCCAAAGTCTGAATAGTCCTTTCAGACTATCCATCTGTCTGTCAGTGGAAGGCAGTATTGAATCTCAACTGTGTTCCCAATGCTCTATGCAACTGTTCCCAAAAATGACTCATGAACAGGGGACCTCTGTCAGAGACTATCATTACTGGCACCCCGTGCAAACACACTATCTCATCCTCATACACCTAGGTAAGCTTTTCTATCGTATATGTCATTTTCATAGGTATGAAATGAGCAAATTTTGTCAATCTATCCACTATCACCCAAATGGAATCATGATTCCTAGCTGTCCTCGAAAGACCAACTAAGAAATTCATGGTTACATGATCCCATTTCCATTGCGGTATTGGCATGGGTTGCAACGTACCTGCTGGCTTCTGATATTCAACCTTAACCTGCTGGCATACCGAACACCTAGCCACTAATTCGGCCACATCACTCTTCAAGCCAGGACACCAATACAGATCCTTCAGATTGTGATACATCTTGGTGACACCTAGATGCATAGCATACATCGATGTGTGTGCTTCCTCGAGCACTAACTTCCTCAGATCATCCACATCGGGAACCATCATCCTATTATGATAACAAACTAATCCATCCTCAGACTCATGGAAGCCATCACGCTTCTCGTTGCCAAACTCTGATCTGATCAACTGGACTATAGCATTTGCCTATTGTGCTTCTTTGATCTGCTGCCGCAACATAGGATTCACTTGCATCTATGCCAATAGTCCTGCCAAGAAAGATACTTCCAATTGTACATTCATATGCCATAAAGAAACGAACATATCCCGCCTATGGTATATCAAAAAACCCAACTGTGCCTTCTTCGTAGGAAGAGAAGAAGACTTCCTGCTAAGTGTATCAACTACCACATTCACCTTACCAGGATGATACTCAATGGTACAATCATAATCACTGATCAGCTCCATCCAACGACGATGTCGCATGTTCAGCTCACTCTACGAGAAGATATACTTCAGGTTCTTATGATTTGTAATGATCTGACACACTTCCCCATAAAGATAGTGTCTCCAAATCTTTAACGCATGGACCACTGTTGCTAGCTCCAAATCATGTATCAGATAACTCTCCTCATGTTTCTTAAGTTGTCGTGAAGCAAAAGAAACTACATGATCTTCCTACATCAGCACACATCCTAATCCTTTCTTGGAAGCATCACAGAAAACAACGTAGCCTTTCCCAGACTCTGGCAACACCAACACTGGAGCACTAGTCAGCTTCTCCTTCAAACTTTGAAAAGCTTGCTGACAACAATCATCCCAATCAAAAGGTACATCCTTCTTGGTCAACTTTGTCAATGGCAACATGATTACACTAAAGTTCCTTATAAACCTCTAGTAGTATCCTGCTAAACTCAGAAAACTATGAACTTCAGTTAGGGTCTTCGGTTGCTCCCATTCCACAACCGACTCCACCTTCTTGGGGTCCACTCTGACTCCTTCTACAAATATCACATGACCCAAGTAAGTCACTTATTTCAACCATAATTCGCACTTACTAAACTTGGCATATAATTGGTGCTGGCGAAGGAGAGTCAACGCTTGTCAAAGATGTTGTTCATGTTGTTGATTGTCCCGACTATAGATCAAGATGTCATCTATGAAAACCACAAAAAGCTGATCTAAAAATGGACAGAACACCCTATTCATCAGATCCATGAAAGTAGCAAGTGCATTGGTTATCCCGAACATCATAACCACAAAATCAAAGTGACCATACCTCATCCTAAAAGTTGACTTTGGTATGTCATCCTCCTTGATTCTGAGCTGATGATATCCAGACCGCAAATCGATCTTCGAGAACACTGTAGCACCATGCAACTGTTCAAATAGATCGTCTATCCTTGACAAAGGATACTTGTTTTTTATCGTAACTTTGTTCAATTTCCAGTAATCTATGCACAGACGCATCGATCCATCCTTCTTCTTCACGAACAGAACTAGAGCACCCCACAGTGATGTGCTCGGTCTGATGAAACCTTTATCCAGCAACTCCTATAATTGCTTCTTCAGCTTTTCCATCTCAACTGGAGCCATCCTGTACAGTGTCTAAGCAACTGGTTGTGTCCCTGGCACTAGATTGATCTCAAAGTCAATCTCCCAAGGTGGGGGAATACCGGGAAACTCATCGGAAAACACATCCTCAAACTCTCTGATAATTGTCACGTCTTGAAGACTCAGTCCTTTTGCCTCGATATCCAAAACATGAGACAAGAACACTTTGCAACCTTGCCGCAACAACTTCTCTGCCACCATTGCACATGTCGGAAGAATCTTCCTATCTCCTTAGAAGATCCACTTCTCACCATCATTAGCAAACATCGCTTGCTTGGAACCACAGTCCAACACAACCATATACTTATCTAAGGTATCCATCCCAAGGATTACATCGAATCCATGCATATCAAGTGGTAGGAGGTTCACTTGTATGTTGTGTCCAGAAAAGGATAGAACACAAGATGGACACACTTCTTGAATCATCAAGGAATCATCAAGAGGGGTTTCTAACAACAAGCTATCTTTCTTACAACTAACAGGTAAAAGACAACTATCAAGATTACTACGAGCGATAAAAGAGTGTGTAGCACCCGGGTCAACCAGAACAGATACAAAGAAAGAAGAAGACAAATCAGAATGAAATAACACAATCTGACATGCCACCACTCGCAGGTTGACTATCGCCTCCGGCTGTCTCATAGCATAGAATCGAGCCATTTCTTGATGTCGTCAATGCCCTTAGCTTCCTTGAGAAGATAGTCCCGCTTGTGACGTTTGGTCGCGTCCTCGCCCTTTGGCGCCACTAAACTGTTGTCTATCTGACCCTTATTGATTCTATTTCGGTTGTTGCATCACTTCAACGTCTCTCCTTAGGCAATTACACCTGATATGTCTGACATGTCTATAGAGAAAGCACGATGGGTCTCTCGGCTGTAGCCTAGATGGTCCTGTCACTGCCACTGAAGTTGTATTGTAGGCTCTGGATGGTGAAAAACCACACCCTCTTCCTTTACTTGGTGACCATTGAGATGGTGCACTAGAGCATTGCATCCCAGAAGGTGTAGAAGACCTCAGCTTCTTGTGGGTGTCAAACCTCTATTTCTAAAACTGAGCAGGCCTTTTCTTGGACATGGTCTCCCTCTTCTCCTTGACTGATCGTTCAATCCTTCGGACAGGCTCCACAAATGTAGAAAACCACTCTCGATTCTCTAAAGCAGCAACAGGTGTCGACATCTCAACACTCAGACCTTTCTCAAACCATCTGATTCTCTAATCATCTATCACTTCCATGTGAGGAAAAATCTCAGTAGGTCCATAAAGCTGGCTTCATACTCGGTGATGCTCATAGATCCTTGGCACAGACACTCTAACTAGCCGATCTTCTTATCCAGATAGGTCTTCGGGAAGTATCGACTCACGAACTCCCTCCGGAAGACGTCCCAACAGATCACCTCACCGGGTCGCTTCTCTTCCTCGATGGCCCACCAGTGGCCAGCACTACCTTTTAGAAGGTAGACACCATGCTTGAATTTGTCTGCTTTGGGGATGTCAAGGATCCGGAAGGCCTTCTCAAAGGTCTTCCCAATACCCGATGCTTCTTACCGGTGCTAGATCAGGATCTGCATCTGCTAGATCAGCCATTCCATCATAATACGAAGCTCTAACTTGGCGAAGCCACTCAAAGGTCTTTCCAATACCCGATGCTTCTTATCGGTGCTCTTGGCGGAGGCACAGGTAATCTCTCCACCAATAAGATTCATCGTTGCCATTACCTATCCTATAAGGTGGTGGTAGACATGATTCTCAAGAATGGCTGGGTCGATTTAGGGGACCTCAGGCACCCGATCTTCATGTGCATGCACACTGTCTCCATCAACCAATGCAGCCACACTACTCTCGGCAGCATGTTCTTCGTGACTTCCAAACATCTTTTATCTTTATCTTCTTCTGGGGGAAAAAGGTTATTATGAGAAAATCTAGAAAAATCACAAGCAGGCACCTCTAACCCGATATGGTGATGCACCTACTTCACTAAAATGATATGGATATGATTTATATACTTTTTTGCACAATATGGTGTTGTAGTATACACCTTTTGACGATATGAGGTGAAGTAGACACCTCAAAAATGATATTGGGTTAAGCACACACCTCTTTTCCCAATATGGTGTGAAGCAGACACACACCTCTCTACACGATATGGTATGGAGCAAGCACCCACCTCTTTTCCCGATATGGTGTGAAGCATACACACACCTCTAAAGTGATATGGTAAGCAAGCACACACCTCTTTGCCCGATATGGTGTGAATAACACACACACCTCTCTGCCCGATATGGTGTGGAGAAAGCACACACCTCTTTGCTCGATATGGTGTGAAGCACACACACATCTCTAAAGTGATATGGTAAGCAAGCACACACCTCTTTGCTTGATATGGTGTGAAGCACACACACACCTCTCTTCCCGATATGGTGTGGAGCAAGCACACACCTCTTTGCCCGATATGGTGTGAAGCACACACACACCTCTCTGTCCGATATGGTGTGGAGCAAGCACACACCTCTTTTCCCGATATGAAGGAAAGCACCTTAGATGTAATGTACTTGATGAAGTAACACATGAAGTGTCTTATATCAAGTCATACATTAAGAGGTATGGAGTTTAATGAATATTGATTAAGTAGGATAATGTACCTTGAAGGAAAGGTTGAGCCAACTTAATAAAGTATGAAGCAATCAATATCCTAGTAAGGATAAGAGAGAAACTCTTACTTTGTGTTGATAATCATTCAATGACAAATGATGAGAATAAATAAGTATGATTGAATACTTATGATATTAATGTATGATCCTAGATGTGTGGAGCAATGAATTAGGGTTTGGATTGATAATATGAACTTGAAACCCTATTCGGCTATAAAGGGAAACCCTAACCCTAATAGGTGTTTCCTAGTGAGAGGTGACAAGATGGTTAATGGCCTTGTGAGCCATGTGAATCGTTGTTGCCTAGTGAGAGGTGACAAGATGTTTAATGGGCCTTGTGAGCCATGTGGTTAGTTGTTTCCTAGTGAGAGGTGACAAGATGTTTAATGGGCCTTGTGAGCCATGAGAATAGTTGTTGCCTAGTGAGAAGTAACAAGATGTTTATAAAAGTCTCATGTAAGAAATGATAATGTTCAAATAAACTAGGAAATGGAAACTTAGTAACATAATAATAATAATAATAAATATATACAATAATAATGATGAAATCTTAATCATACATGATTTATTCTTATAGCCAAATAAGGGCTATAGTATTTTGAATATGCTTAAAGGAGATAAGAGAAATACTTGTATTATATAAAGGATGTGAATAAGTATGATGGCTTGGCCAAGGTATAATGCCTGCAATAGTTTCACATGATTGGGATAACCCAATGCCTGGATGTTAATCACAGGATTGGTAATAACCCAATGCCTGGAATAATGTCACAGGATTGGTCATAACCCAATACCAGGAATAATTGCACAGGATTGGTCATAACCCAATACCTGGAATAATTGCACAGGATTAGTCATAACCCAATGCCTAGAATAATGTCACAGGATTGGTCATAACCCAATACCTGGAATAATTGTACAAGATTGGTAATAACCTAATACCTGGAATAATTGCACATGATTGGTCATAACCCAATGCCTGGAATAATATTATAGGATTGGTCATAACCCAATACCTGGAATAATTGCACATGATTGGTATTAACCCAATACCTGGAATAATTGCACAGGATTGGTCATAACCCAATACCAGAAATAATTGCACATGATCGGTAATAACCCAATACCTAGAATAATTGCACAGGATTGGTCATAACCCAATACCTGGAATAATTACACAGGATTGGTCATAACCCAATGCCTGGAATAATGACATAGGATTGGTCATAACCCAATATCTGGAATAATTACACAAGATTGGTCATAACCCAATACCTGGAATAATTGCACAGGATTGGTCATAACCCAATACCTGGAATAATTTCACAGGATTGGTCATAACCCAATACATGGAATAATTGCACATGATTGGTCATAACCCAATACCTGGAATAATTGCAAAGGATTGGTAATAACCCAATGCCTAGAATAATTGCACAAGATTGGCATAGTTCAATACCTAGAATAGTTGCATAGGATTGGTACAGTCCAATACCTAGAATAGTTGCATAGGATTGGCATAGTCCAATACCTGGAATAGTTGCACAGGATTGGTAATAACCCAATACCTGGAATAGTTGCATAGGATTGGCATAGTCCAATACCTGGAATAGTTGCACAGGATTGGTAATAACCCAATACCTGGAATAGTTGCACAGGATTGGCATAGTCCAATGCCTGGAATAACCTCACAGTATTCGCAAAGCCAATACCTGGACAGATGATGATGATGTATATTCACATGACTGGTACAATTCAATATCTGATTAGCTGATTGGTTGAGGCCAATAGATAGAAATGAGAATGATTCATGGATGTCATACCATGATAATGAGTATCACATGATAAGCTTGAAATGTTGATATAGTATGATGGGTAAGTGATATACATGTTCTTCCTATTCCCTATAAAGAGAATAGATGATTTACTGCTCTATCATAGATAGTTTCAATGCTTTAAAATATGAGAATGTTCTAAATTTATTATCCTATGCTCAGTTTAATACTATTTAACTATGATAATAACATTGTTGGCAGAGAGTTATATCTCTCACTGGGACAATTGTCTCACCCTGTGGGATCCACATTTTTTTAGGTGGACGTGCACGAGGGGGAATGAGACTGTACTACAGAGGGAGAACAACAACAGTAGGGACAACAGTGACAGCTCAGGTTGAGTGTACTGTCTGTCGTGTCTTATAGATAGAAGTCCTATGTGTCATCTCTGTACTCTCAGGTCCTTGGATTTAGTACATGTTGGTTTTATGAACAATATGAGATTTTGGCTTGTATGCCTCGAGGTTTGATGTTGCTTTAAGTATATGTTTTGAGAAAACAACTATTATATGTTGTCCTCGAGAAGAAATGGTATAGTGTATGTACAATATATGATTAATATGAATATCAAGTTTTGGTTCTTCCTTAAAGAGATTTCCTATAAATGGATCTCTTTGAAAAAAAAATGGTTTTAATTTTTAGTGATTTTTGTTAAGCCACTTCTTATAATTATTCTGCATTTTTAGTAACGATTTGGCTGTTGGTTTTCCAAGAGTCCACAAAACGATATGGGACTCCTCCTATGGCTCCTTGGCCGATAGGCACTCATATATAAGCTTTTCAACTTGATACAACTCAAGTTAGGGTTTCATATTCAACCCCTTTCTTGGTCATTTCATCACCAAGAGTACCATCACTCTTAATTGGTTCAAACATGGTGTCTCTCCTTTCTCTCTCCTCTATATGATACTAGGAGCGAGTAGGGACACTCTAGAGGTGGTAATTTGCATATCAACCCTACATTTTGGGTAAATTATAATTTGTACTAAAATTGGTACACAAGTCACCAACATTATTCATACAAGTTCAAACTTGGAATTTAGGCTTTCCAAAAGCCACCACCTTGCATCATTCTTTCTATAATGATGCTAAAACACTTAGGGAACATTCAACATGTGACAAATTCCAATATAACCCCTCATCTTGGGTGAATTGCATTTTGGTCCAAAACATGAGAACATTGCTCAAACATTATTAAAACAGGACCAAATTTGAAACATAAGTTCGTTACCTAATAGAAAAACACTTTAGAGGATTATATTCAAGTTCTGAGCAACTTACTTATCCAAAACAAATAGGGTTACCTCATAACCTAGGTCAGGGTCATTACAAATTATAAACCCCTAACAAGGATTTCGTCCCTAAAATCCTAGGTAAAGGGAGACAGATATTATTCATTCATCATATCATCAAGTCTCCACATAAAATCTTAATGTCATGGAGATTCCATAGAAATTTGATCAACATAAAGTTCTTTCACACAGGGTTATCATAGAATCTATCATACATGACACATACTCCACTGTCCTTTTCATTATTGACTGTAGAGTCAACTCTGTGTCAGGTAACATTTTTCTTAGTTAGAGAATTATTATACATACCTTATTTAACTCAAGTGTCAAACCTCATTGATTTGTCACCCACTTGGAACTATAGGTCTTATCATACATTTTTAGCTTTGATAAGCTTTTTCTCAAATGATTCTACCTTTATTCCTTCAATTAATATATCTTTATAAAAGTTATGTTTATGTAGAGCATAAACCCCTAACATATAATTTTCCTACTAGAATTGTCACAAGGTTGCCCCTTCTAGGTAACCAAACATTACTCCTTGTCAGGAATCATGTTCTCATTTTTCTCATATCATTGAAAGTTCTTGGATACTAGGATTCTTTACCTTGGTATCCATTATTTGTGCCAAAAACACATCACATCATCATCATTTCCATCCTATATTGTTATTTACCAAGACCAAACGTATTACTTCTCACATATGCTTCTCTTGGAACTAAAATCCAAGACTAGTTGATACTTTTCTAAGTATCCATCCATAGAACACTTCTAAGTCATGCACATCAAGTGTCATAAGACTTACTTGATTGTCATGATCTGAAAGATAAAGAGTACAAGGAAACACAGTCCTTTTTATCACCCCACCATTATTCAGGGTTGTTTATTAAAGAAAAGAGATTATCACCTTCTTCGAGTATTACATGAACTTTCAATTGTTCATGTGTCATTAAATCTTATTCCCTCTTAAGTTCCTTGCCTTTAGCATAGGAATTATAGAGATGATTACATGTCACCACCTCTCAGTACTATCATCATCATGGTTACTAGATATGGGTATTCCAACCCTTAGTTCATCACTGAACATTGTTGACTCTCATCGGGTAAATGTTACCTCTAGGTCCTCAGACCAAGGTATACATTATACTAAACATCTTCTTTTGTTTATAAGTTGATCTATGATTAACTCAGATTTCTCCATATATCAATTAGGATGTGGTAGAAATATCCATGCCACATCTCTGACTTCATTATGCTCTTTAGATTGTCTCAAAATGACTACTTGATCAGAGTAATCAGAAAGATAGCAATCTAAGAGTGTCATACTTACCTTATCTCCAATAGATGAATACCTGGCCAGGGTATTCAAGAACTGAAATTAGGTAGTATGCATTTGTTTTATATTATGTTTCATCTCTTTAAATTTTTAATACTTAGTATCTCAAATTTTCTCTGGGTTTTTTTTTCTTTTACATCTCTTCCCTTCCTTCATGAAGAGAGAAATTTCAAAACATATAAGAGAATATTAGACTGAATATAAGTTCTCATCCTTCTTATCTCTTCCTTATGTCCTCATTGGACTAATTAACGGAAGCTCAACAACAACTACCTTCTTATAATTATCAAATAAAATCTAGAGAAGACATATCATAATGAGAAAGCTCTATCTGACTGTCACCCCTCGCAGTCATCTACCACTTTAGGTTGACTCAAACATAGAGTCAAGCTATTTCATATTGTTACTTTTTCCTTTTTACACTTTTGGGGTATAACTTTCGTAAGCCCTGTCGAGTCTGCCTCGGTTGTTGGGTCATTTCCTCCCTACTTTTTGAACAAAAGGGTTTAGTATGCTCAACATGTCTATATCTACAACATGTCTTGTCCTCGTACCATAGTCTTATCGGTCTTATTACCGATGTAGATGCTAAGTTAGGAGTTCTTATAGGTGGAAAGTTAAGGCTTTTGCCTTTACTTAGTGACTACTACCTTGGTGCACTAGGCATTTATTGCACTGGTGGTACCAAAAATGTTGGCTTTTTAGAACAACTAGGCAAATGTCTCTAGAATTATAGAGACCTTTCCTTAATACTCAGCTTATTGCCTCTCCTTGGCATTGCCATCACAAATGTACTATCTGTCTATACTTACGGTAGAGTCTATTTTCTTTCCATATATTAATCCTTCCCACATTTCCACTGTTCCAACATGACCATGTCATTCAGGAACCCTTTTTAAAGCTCAAAGTTTTTGCATTAAGAACTGGTAACCTAGGTTGTAATGCTAGTATCCAGTCTACTATATGCATTATTGTTGTTCTAACCTGCCCAAAAAGAGCATAAAAAGCAAGATTCTCTATCCTGATTAAGTCAAGATGGGAATTCTCAGGCACTCATTCTTCTCTTGCCTAATCCCTTGCACCTTCCCTTGGTGCAACAACATTGCTCTTAGCATCATGTTCCTCGTGTTCTCTAGTCATTTTTAAACTTCCCCTTTTCTTCTCCATAAGCAGAAGTCACTATAGGATATACTAGAGGATACTAGAATAGACTCAACACCTTAGTCCTATGTATTTGTAGACTCAGTGAACCTTAAGCTTTGAGGTGAATCTATGCTCTAGTTGCTTGGGCAATACCTGCCTTTGGCTGGTGATCACCCACCTTGGTGCCTGATATGTGATAGAAGTTGTGCAAAACCCCTCTCACTTCGTTGTTGAGAGGTGAGCCAACTCTCTTGATATTTAGGGTTTGGTGGCTGTCTTGAGGTTGAAGACGACCAACCCGATATGGCCTTTGGACCCTTACCCGATATCCCTTGCTACCTAATATCTTTGACAACTTGATATGTCTTGCTGATATCATTCTATGTAGCATGGTGCCCGATATCCCTCTCCTATGGTTCAGCTTGGCCGATATGCTAGATGGGTGTCTTGTTGACCCCTTTGACCGTTATAAGTCTTTACCCCTAGATGTCTTGCTACCCGATATGATGGGATGGCCGATATGCCTTGTGGTCATTATCGGCTTGATGAGGTGACACATCATTAGCTGTTGTCTTTGGGAGAGGTAGCTCGTTATGAGTGAAAACCGGGAAAGGGTGTTAGCTGCTGTGTTGGTCCCTTGGGCATTAGGTGGTCTGTGTTGGGTGTCATGGCATGTCAGTGCCTTGCATGGCATCCTCTTGGATGGTGTTGCCCGACACCTTGTTGGATGATGCCTTGCCCAATACGGATGCTTATGTTGTGACGACGTTGTTGATAGGGTTGTATCCCTTGGCCATTTTACCTTCTTGTGAAGTGATCCTCTTGAGCATTATGGTGTGTTGCCCGACATGGTGCTTCATGGGCGACAGGGGTGTGCCGTTTGGACGACCTAGGTGGTTGTTATGGTTCTGCCCGGTATGATGTTGCACACTTGGGTGTTGCAGGTTGGTCCTTAGAAGTGTTTCCCGACATGAGGTGTTGCTCGTTATCATCCTTGTGGAGCTACCCAACATAGTGCCTTAGTGGCTTGGGCGATAGGGTTGTAGCCCTAGATGGATGTTGGCCGATACAGTAGAATGCCTAACTGATATAGTGTTGGGCGTCGCACTCTTTTGCGAGAGACGTCGTGCTTTTAGTAAGGGTTGTAGTATACCTTTGGTGAGGGTTGTCCCTTACCCAATATACCTTTAGTGAGGGTTGTACCTTGTGTTCAGTTAGTAACACTAATGCTTGTTATGCTTTGGTACATGAGGTTGTTATGCTTTGATATAGATATAAGAATGCTATGCTTTGATACATTCATCTATGTTGCATGGTTGATTCTAATATTAAAGTAAGGAGTTGTAAATGTTCTTTGTACAAGTATCATTGCTCCTTTGTGATTTCAATAACCATACAGGTAACAGTTGCACGTTGAGGCCATGGTAATGGCATAATAGTAACATGATGTGGAACACCAAGGGTTATGATGAACCTGGTGATATATGATGGGTGTTACCCATGGAATGGCAATGTGTGCCTTGATGATGGGATTGAGTCCCTGTGATGTTGATCCTTGAGATGGATCTTAATGATTGGCAAGAGGCCAAGTGGTAACATGTGACATTGAACCCTTGTGATGGATCAGGATGATGTCGATGGCACTGAAGGCCTTAGTGGCAATGTAACACAAGATCATGTGTTTTATGTTTAGTCATTCTTGTTATTGTTGCATGTTACATAACTTGGTTGAATCTCGCAATCCACTTAAAATGCATTAATTAATTACAGAGGAACGTTTCATGTAGTTTGCCCTGGCCATAGACCCATCATCATCAGGAGTTTGGTGATGGTGAAATAGGTTCTCATAAGGGTTAACCTGGAATGCATATTGTAGAATATGCGGGGTGCGCCTACGCCCTAAGTAGTAGTGCATGTTTAGAGCATGGTTTTAGGCCCATGGCTCAGTATGGTTAGATCATGGTGAATAGGCCCATGGCTCAGGATATGTGATAAAGCATGATGAACAGGCCCATGGATCAGTGATGATGGATCACGGTGAATAGGACTGTGGCTCGGTTTTCTAGCACTGATACATGTACCAAGGTGGTCTAGGCATAGGGTAGTCTGACCCTGTATGGCTGAGGCCACTTAAGTAAGAGACTGCGGTCCTGCTTTGGTTCTCGTGCACTGACCACGAGGAGGTGAGGTCATGGATTCCGGCTATTCCATTGACCTTGTATGGCACCAACTTTGGGTTTCACAACCGAAGGTTGGATTTGAGCGGTATGGCTCATTTCCTCAGGGTATAATAAATCGTAATTCAGCTGTATAGTATAAGTTTCTTAAGTCAAACACGAAACATTGGGTGAGGCCTTGTTTCTGTACTGTGTCTGTTCTTGTGATTTTTCTAGATTTTCTCATAATAACCTTCTTCCCCCAGCAGAAGATAAAGCTAAAAAATGCCTGGAAGTCATGAAGAACATGCTGCCGAGAGTAGTGTGGCTGCATCGGTTGATGGAGCAGTGTGCAGGCACATGAAGATCGGGTGCCTGAGGTACCCCAAATCGATCCAGCCATTCTTGAGAATCCTGTCTACCAGCACCTTATGGGACAAGTAATGGCAACGATGAATCTCATGGTGGAGAGATTACATGTGCCTCCACCAAGAGCACTGGTTCCCCATGAAGAACCATCGGGTATTGGGAATACCTTTGAGCGGCTTCACCGAGTCAGAGCCTCAGATTATGCTGGAACGACTGATCTAGCGGATGTAGATATGTCGCTGACAGGTCTTGAGAAGGCCTTCCGGATCCTCGACATCCCCAAAACACACAAAGTCAAGCACACTGTCTACCTTCTGAAAGGTAGTGCTAGCCACTGGTGGGCCATCGAGGAAGAGAAGTGACCCAGTGAGGTGATCTGTTGGGACGTCTTCCAGTGGGAGTTTGTGAGTCAATACTTCCTGAAGACCTATCTGGATGAGAAGATCAGCCAGTTCGAGCATCTGCGCCAAGGATCTATGAGCATCACCGAGTATGAAGCCAAGTTTATGGACCTACTGAATAAGGAATAGGAAGAACATGTATATCATTTACCCATCATACTATATCAACATATCAAGATTATCATGTGATGCTCATTATCATTGTATGTCATCCATGAATCATTCTCATTTCTATCTGTTGGCCTCAGCCAATCTGCTAGTCGGTTGTTGGATTGTACCAGTCATGTGAATATACATCATCATATTCTGTCCAAGTATTGGACTATGCCAATCCTGTGCAACTATTCCAGGTATTGTACTATGCCAATCATGTGATATTAACATCCAAACATTGGGTTATTACCAATCCTATGATTAACAACCAAGCACTGGGTTATTAGCAATCCTGTAATTAATAGCCAGGAATTGGGTTATTACCAATCATGTGATTAATAGCCAGGCATTAGGTTATTACCAATCCTATGATTAACAGCCAGGTATTGGACTCTACTAATCATGTGATTAACAACTAGGCATTAGGTTATTACCAATCCTGTGATTAACAACCAGGCATTGGGTTATTACCAATCATGTGATTAACAGCCAGACATTGGGTTAGTACCAATCCTGTGATTAACAGCCAGGTATTGGACTCTACCAATCCTGTGATTAATAGCCAGGCATTGGGTTATTACCAATCTTATGATTAACAACTAGGTATTGGACTCTACAAATCCTATGATTAACAACCAGGTATTGGGTTATTATCAATCAGGTGATTAACAACTAGGTATTGGGTTATTACCAATCCTCTGATTAACATCCAAGCATTGGGTTATTACCAATCCTATGATTAATAGCCAGGTATTGGACTCTACCAATCCTGTGACTAACAGCCAGGTATTGGGTTATTACCAATCTTGTGATTAATAACCATGTATTGGGTTATTACCAATCCTATGATTAACAGCTAGACATTGGGTTATTACCAATCTCGTGATTAACACCCAGGTATTAGGTTATTACCAATCATGTGAAACTATTCCAGGCATTGGACTATGCCAATCATGTGCATCTATTCCAGGCATTGGACTATGCCAATCCTATGCATCTCATCACTGAATACCACATCACCTTTACTAGGGATTATACCTTGTCCAAGCCATCATACTTATTCACATCCTTTATGTAATACAAGTATTCCTCTTATCTCCCTTAAGCATACCATTGGACCATTTGTATCTATATGCATCAGGATCCCAATTCATAAACTGATGAAAAGATCAGTTAGTCCACCATATTTTTTCTTCTACAGGGTTCATAACAACTCCTCTTACTACGGGACGCTTACCTAGCCAACACTTAGATCCGACTCTACCCAAACTTTTTTGGTTCACCCCAACATTACCTACTTGTCAGACTGTTGCTAAGAAGTTTTTGGATATCAAACGGACCTCCCCATGCTACTACCATACTATCAAGAGGATTAGCTGCCAAAGGGATTTATCCAGCAGTGGACCCTTTAGATTCAACATCCACTATGTTATAAGCATAAAGCATGTATGATTAAGATTTCATTATTATTATTGTATCCATTTATTATTATTATTATGTTACTAAGTTTCTGTTTCCTAGTTTATTTGAACATTATCATTTCTGTCACGGAGCCGGAATCCCAGTCCCATGAACCAAACGTATACCAAAGGCGACATGCGGAAGCGTAAAGCTTAGCACACATGAACAAATAACAAAATAAAGGCACCAACATAATCTCAAAATTCCATAAGTATAAATTATACAAAAATGCATTATATTCATGAATTCAATTACATATTTCCAGGGTTAAGGTACAAGTCATTCATGTGCACTAAAATTGGATCTTATAACAAGTACACCTAGCATAGCTCACCAAGCCCTTTATCTTTATAGCCATCTCTGAACCTAAAAACAACATACGAGAAATGGGTCAACACATGAGGTGTTGAGTATGGGGCCAAAAGATACACATATATATAAGCGTTGCATAATTTTGAAAAGATTTCAAGACTAAATGAACAAGAATAAACATGTTAATTCTTTAACAAATGCGAAACCATATTTTATGTCATTTCACTCCATTATACCAACAATATCAAACATGTTTAAGGCCTTTGACCATCTTCCCGTCGGAAGGGTCCGTAAGGGTGCTCAAGCTTAGCTAACCCTTTTATACGAGAGGGACCTCAAGGCCGTAGCCAAGAGCTAACCCTTTATCAATCAATATTATAATGGAGTTTTATCTATATATGTGTTCAAGTTATAAAACTGACGAGGCAAACATCGAGTAACACATAGCAATACTACATGGCAATATTTGAGAAAATAGACAAACAAGCATACAATATATGTCTTTTCAAGCAAGAAACCGGTAGTCATATAACTAGATAAGGCCCATACCTGATTCAGAGATTCAGAACCTAACTTATCCTTCATCATCTAGCCACATGCCAAACCTGATTAACAACAAGGTTACATATATGCATTAGATTCTCATCATTAACCCTAATTAGATGCATTTTAGGGTTTTGGCCAAGGTGGGTTCCAAGTTGCTTATTAGTTCATTATATGATATTGTACTGATCTAGAGGTCATCATGATGGTGTGGTTCTAGTTTCATATCATTCTAAGGTTCCACAGATTACATATGACCATTTCAAGGTTCAAGTTCCTTAAGTATATTAAAGGGTCAAAGACTCATAATAGAGAAATCAAGGTCAAAGATTATCAATTCAAGGGAACCAAGCATCAAGGATGGTCAAGATCAATAACATAAATACATAGAGACATGCATAGGTTAGGCCAACCCAACATTGGTTCAAAGTATAATCAAACATTCACATAATAGGGGCATATACATGCATTAGATGTCAAAAGAAACAACCATAGCAAGGAGGTTTCTAGGGGCTGATATTAAGGTCAAGCAGAGACATATATTACTTCTTTGGAGTTGATTAGACATTATTTCATCATTAAGTAGCTAGATTATTGATTTAGGGCAGGGTACATCAATAGAATCTCAACACTAGTATATATCTACATCTAGAGTAAGGTATAAGAAATAGGGATGATGATGACTCCCATTAAACTCAATATGTACAAAAGTTATTGACTTCAAGGTTAGGAGGGTAGGTATACATCAAATATTCAAGATTCATCACAATTATGCATTAAGCATGGTCAAAGAAGTCAAAGATCACATATCTAACATTATCAGAGATTTAGAAGAAGATTCAGGGTCTGAAACCATTCACATTGGGTAGATCTCATCAAAATGATCAAAACAGACTATAGATTTGCCTATTTTCGGTATCGGATGTAGAAGATATGAACATAATACGATTGTAGAGAGAGAAAGTGAGGGAATACCAATCCGAGGAGAGAGAAGGTCACGAAAATAGAGCTGCTACAGTGATTTTCATGGCTGCACACCTTCGGCTAAGATGGGGAACAAGCTATAGTGCACGAAAGCAAAATCCGAAGGTATGGATATATTCGTGGGGAAGAATGGGAGCCAAAGGGGGTCTTATATAGGTGTGAGGGTCTAGGGTTAGGGTGTATTCCACCCACTTTTATCCATGGCGGCGGCCGCCCCAAAGGGGTTAGAAAGAGGCTCGAAGCTTCGCGAAACGTGGCTGGTTTGGAGGGAAAAACATATGAAATAGGAGCATAAATCAAAGACAAAGCGAATGAGACCAATTTCGTGCAAAATGGGAAAGAAATGAGGGAGATCCGGACCTGGGAAGCGGGCAGAAACCCTAGCCGCCGCGGTAGGGGAAGACCTCACGGGTGGGTCGACCCAAAAAGGCTAAAAAAGGGATATTTCTTAGAAAATTCATATAAAATCGTAGGAATGTCCAAATGATCTCACATTTGTACCATAGCTTCATAATAGGGTCTAGAACAAGTGTTCAAGATTACAAATCAAAAAGATCATGTATGATCAAGATTTTAATCAAAGGGTTCAAGGGTATAACAACACCAGGATTTCATGCATATATGTGTATAATATTGACTCAAAATGTGAAATCTTGACTTTGGTGGACATTATAGAGTTATGAAGTCTCAGGAGACATAAAGAGATTGAGGACTTCAAGTAACAAGAGTAATTATGTACAAATAGGAGAAAATCTACTTTATCACAATTTCTTACATGAGACTTTTATAAACATCTTGTTACCTCTCACTAGGAAACAACTATTCTAATGGCTCACAAGGCCCAATAAACATCTTGTCACCTCTCACTAGGCAACAACTAACCACATGGCTCATAAGGACCATTAAACATCTTGTCACCTCTCACTAGGCAACAACTAATCACATGGCTCACAAGACCATTAAACATCTTGTCACCTCTCACTAGGCAACAAATATTCACATGGCTCACAAGGCCATTAAACATCTTGTCACCTCTCACTAGGTAAAAACTAATCACATGGCTCACAAGGCCCATTAAATTGTATTATATGTAACATCATAGCTCATACTTAGCTATGCTCATTATCTCATGCTACCAGCATGGTTTCAATATGGTTAAGGTTTCCCCTTTATTAACTAATTATAATTTCAACTCTTATCATTACCCTTCATTAGGGTTAAGGTTTCTCTTATAAAACCATCTAGGGTTTTCAAGTACATTTATCAAGAATCAAACCCTAATTCAATCTCCACAAATATTAGGAGTATCAATGTATGCTCATTTCATGATTATCATAGAAGTATGAGTTTCTCTCTCATCCTTACTAGGATGTTGATTACTTCATAATTTATTAAGTTGGCTCAACCTTTCCTTCAAGGTTCATTAGCCTACTTAATCAATATTCATTAAACTCCATACCTCTTAATGTATGACTTGATATAAGACACTTCATGTGTTACTCCATCAAGTACATTGAATCTAAGGTGCTTTCCTTCATATGGGTTTTGAGGTGCTTCCACCATATCGTGTATGAGGTGTGTGCTTGCTACTCATATCACTTTAGAGGTGTATGCGTGCTTACCATATCGGGTAGAGAGGTGTGTGTATGTTTCACACCATATCAGGCAATGAGGTGTATGTGTGTTTCACACCATATCGAGCAAAGAGGTGTGTGCTTGCTCACCATATCACTTTAGAGGTGTATGTGTACTTCACACTATATCGGGCAAAGAGGTTTGTGCTTGCTCACCCTATCACTTTAGAGGTGTATGTGTGCTTCACACCATATCAGGTAAAGAGGTGTGTGCTTGCTCACCATATCACTTTAGAGGTGTATGTGTGCTTCACACCATATCGGGAAAAGAGGTGTGTTCTTGCTCACCATATCACTTTAGAGGTGTATGTGTGCTTCACACCATATTGGGCAAAGAGGTGTGTGTGTGCTTCACACCATATTAGACAAAGAGGTGTGTGCTTAACCCAATATCATTTTTGAGGTGTTTGCTTGACCTCATATCGTCCAAGAGGTGTATACTACCTTACCATATCGTGCAAGAAAGTATAAAATCATATCCATATTGTTTTAGTGAAGTAGGTGCATCACCATATCGGGTTAGAGGTGCTTGCTTGTGTGCTTGAACCCGATATCACTTTATAAGGTGATACCATCTTATTTAAGCTCTAGACCTTCTTTCTAACTGTTAAAGTTCATGGAAACATGTCTAAGAAACTACTAGAACTCATAATGTCAACAACTATTTCAAAAAATTTCAGAATTAAAAGTAGATCATTAATTATAGCAATTTAGGTGATGAATAATAATATGTTTGAGTTCAAGTTATATAACCTGCCTTAAGAACAACTTCAAAGCTCGAAGCTCCAAAGATCCCTGTTCCTAAGGTTGAAGATGACTTATCAAAAGTCCAAGGCTCATTCACAAATCCTTCATATACAAGGAATCACCATGCATAAGCAATTGGTGAAGAAGAAAAGAAAGGAAGATCATAACCCTAAAATCATGCTTCAATCCAAGGTTGAAGATGATCATGGACTCACCTTAGGGTTAAGTATTGAGCTCCTTCTTGCTCCTTATCACCTTTTCACAATACCTCACTACCCTTGCACGATATGCCATCACTTGTGTCTGATATCCCCCTCACTTGTGATCAAAACATTTCACTATGGCCGATATCACCTCACTAGGCCGATATCACCCTAATTGGCCGATATGATCTTTCTATGGACGATACCCAAGGCCCTATGCATGATACCACTTCACTCCTGCATGATACAAGGACCCTATGCACGATATCTAAGAGCACGGAGGTGGTAGGATTCAAAAACATTCACTAAGGGGTGAAAGAAGGGGTATATATACTTGTTGTTCATGAAGAAGTGTGAAAATGAGGTGTCATCAATTTGAGCTACTAGGTGCCACGTGTCCATGCATGGTTGACACCTGTACATGCATGCATTTAAATTTATCTTGACATGCAAAACTCTTCAGGATAATCAAGGGATGAAATTTCTTCCATTACTTATCCCTTTGAATAAAATAGATCAACAAAATCACCACTTTATTCACAACCTGATACAACTTTTCTAAGGAAGTTGTAAACCAATACACTTCACCTCCTTGAGGTGATTTGCACGTCATGGGATTTTACAAGAGTCCAAAAAATGATATGAGACTCCTCCTTTGGCTCCTTGGCCGATAGGCATTCATATATAAGCTTTTCAACTTGATACAACTCAAGTTAAGGTTTCATATTCAACCCTTTTCTTGGTCATTTCATCACCAAGATTACCATCAGTCACAATTGATTCAAACATGGTACCTCATTATTTCTCTCTCCACGAAATGATACTAGGAGGGAGTATGGACACTCTAGAGGTGTTAATTTGCATATCAACCCTATATTTTGGGTAAATTACAATTTGTACCAAAATTGGTACACAAGTCACCAACATTATTCATACAAGTTCAAACTTGAAATTTAGGATTTCCACAAGCCACCACCTTGCATCATTCTTTATATAATGATGCTAAAACACTTAGGGAACATTAAACATGTGATAACTTGCAATATAAACCTCATCTTGGATAAATTTCATTTTGGTCCAAAACATGAGAACATTGCTCAAACTTTATTCAAACAGGACCAAATTTGAAACATAAGTTTGTTACATGATAGAAAAACACTTTACATGATTATATTCAAGTTCTAAGAAACTTAATTAGCCAAAAAAATAGGGTTACCTCATAACCCAGGTCAGGGTCATTACAAATTATAAACCCCTAACAAGGATTTTGTCCCCGAAATCCCAGGTAAAGGGAGATATATATTATTCATTCATCATATCATCAAGTATCCACATAACATCTTAATGTCATGGAGATGTCATAGAAATTTGACCAACACAAAGTCCTTTCACACATGGTTATCATAGAATCTGTCATACATGACACATACTCCACTGTCCTTTTCATTATTGACTGTAGAGTCAACTCTGTGTCGGGTAACATTTTTCTTAGTCGGAGAATCATTATACATACCTTATTTAACTCAGGTGTTAAACCTCATTGATTTGTCACCTTTTCCACTACATATTTATGTAATAAGATCCTTGATCTTGGGAGTTTTCCATACCCCTTACTTAGTTTTTCATTTCTCTTTCAAGGAAAGACCAGAGTTACATTTTGTCACCCACTTGAGGACTACAAGTCTTATCATGCATCTGCTGTGCCACTCAAATCTACTGACAGAACACTAAACTTTCTTATGACTTGTATCAATTATCCCTTTAGCTGTTTATTTTCTTATCATAAGGAGAGGCTACTTATTAAGAAGAACCATCTCAGAGGTATCTCTAGATGTTATGTATAAGCTTCCTTAACAATTTTAGATAGAGATATTCTAAGAAATTATTTTTAGCTTGATCAACTTTTCCCAAAACAATTCTACAATTGTTCCTTCAACTCATACATATTTGCTGATGTTATGTTTATGCGGGGCATAAACCCCTAACATATGGTATCCATAATACAATATATAACTAGACTAATTTCAAAGTTGGCCCTTCTAGGTAACCAAATATTACTTCTTATCAGGAGTCATGTTCCCATTTTCTCATATCATTGAAAGTTCTTGGATACTAGGATTCTTTACCTTGGTATCCATTATATGTGCCAAAAACACATCACATCATCATCATGATTACTAGATCTGGGTATTCAAACCCTTAGTCCATCACTGAACATTGTTACCTCTCATCAGGTAACTGTTACCTCTAGGTCCTCAGACCAAGGTATACATTATAATAAACATCTTCTTTTGTTTATAAATTGATTTATGATTAACTCAGATCCCTTTGTATATCAATTAGGATGTGGTATAAATATCCATGCCACATCTTCTACCTCATTAAGCTCTTTAGATTGTCTCAAAATGACTAGTTGATCAGAGTAATCAGAAATATAACAATCTAAGAGTTCCATACTTACCTTGTCTTCAATAGATGAATACCTGGCCATAGTATTCAAGAACTAAAATTAGGTAGTATGCATTTGTTTTATATTATGTTTCATCTCTTTAAATTTTTACTACTTAGTATCCCAAAATTTCTCTGGGTTTTTCTTTTACATCTCTTCCCTTCCTTCATGAAGAGAGAAATTTTAAAACATATAAGAGAATATTGGATTGAATATAAGTTCTCATACTTCTTATATCTTCCTTATGTCCTCATAGGACTAATTAAAGGAAGCTCAACAAAAACTACCTTCTTATAATTATCAGATAAAATCTAGAGAAGACATATAAGAATGAGAAAGCTCTATCTGACTGTCACCCCTCACAATCATCTACCACTTTAGGTTGACTCAAACATAGAGTCAAGGTGTTTCGTATTGTTACTTTTTCCTTTTTACACTTTTGGGTTGTAACTTTCATAAGCCCTATCGAGTCTGCCTCAGTTGTTGGGTCATTTCCTCCCTTCATTTTAAAGAAAAGAGTTTAGTATGCTCAACATGTCCATATCTATAACATGTCTTGCCCTCGTACCATGGTCTTATTGGTCTTATTACCGATGTAAAAACTAAGCCATGGGTTCTTACAGGTGGAAAGTTAGGACTTTTGTCTTTACATAGTGATTACTACCCTGGTGCACTAGGCTTTTATTGCACCGTTGGTACCAAAAACGTTGGCATTTTAGAAAAACTAGGCAAATGTCTCTAGAATTGTAGAGACCTTTCCTTCATTCTCATCTTACTGCCCCTCCTTGGACACTACCATTACAGATGTACTATCTGTCTATACTTATGGAAGAGTCTACTTTCTTGGCATATGTCATTCCTTCCCACATTTTCCACTATTCCAACATGACTATGTCATTCAGGAACCTTTTCAAAACCCAAAGTTTCTATATTGAGGATTGGTAACCTCAGTTGTAATGCTAGTGTCCAGTCTATTATATGCATCACTGTTGTCCTAACTTGCCTCACAAGAGCATAAAAAGCAAGATTCTCTATCTTTATTGGGTCAACATGGGAATTCTTAGGCACTCGTTCTTCTCTTTCCTGATCCCTTGCACCCTCTCCTGGTGCAACAACATTGCTCTCAGCAATGTGTTCCTCGTGTTCCCCAGTCATTTATAAACTTTACCCTTTCTTTGCCATCCAGAGCCTAATGTATAAGTTCAGTGGCAGTGACAGGACCGTCTAGGCTACAACCGAGAGACCCGTCATGCTTTCTCTGTGGATAGGTCGGGCATATCAGGTGGAATTTCCCAAGGAGAGACGTCGAAGTGATGCAACAACCGAAACAGAGTCAACAAGGGTCAGATAGACAGCAGTTTAGTGGCACCAGAGGGTGAGGACGCGGCCAAGAGTCACAAGCTGGATCGTATTCTCAAGGAAGCAGAGGGCGTGGATGACATCAAGAAACGACTTGATTCTATGCTATGAGTCAGCCGGAGGTGATATTCAACCCACACGTGGTGGTAGATCAGATGGAGTTATTTCATTTTAATTTGTCTTCTTGTTGCTTTGTATCTATTCTGGTTGACTCGGGTGCTACGCTCTCTTTTATCGCTCGTAGTATGATTGATAGATGTCTTTTACCTGTTAGTTGTAAGAAATATAGCTTGTTGTTAGAAACCCCTCTTGATGGTTCCTCGATGCTTTGAGAAGTGTGTCCATCTTGTGTTCTATCCTTTTCGGGACACAACATACAAGTGGACCTCCTACCACTTGATATGCATGGATTCGATGTAATCCTTGGGATGGATACCTTAGAGAAGTATATGGCTCTATTGGACAGTAGTTCCAAGCAAGCAGTGTTCGCTAATCATGGTGATAAGTGGATCTTCCAGGGAGATAGGAAGATTCTTCCTATGTGTTTGGTGTCAGCAATGGTGGCGTAGAAGTTTTTGCAGCAAGGTTGCAGAGCGTTCTTGGATCATGTTTTGGATATCGAGGCAAAAGGGCTGAGTCTTCAGGACATGACAGTTATCAGAGAGTTTGAGGATGTGTTTCCCGATGAGTTTCCTGGTGTTCCCCCACCTCGAGAGATTGACTTTAAGATCAATCTAGTGCCAGGGACATAACCAGTTGCTCAAACACCGTACAAGATGGCTCCAGCTGAGATGGCAGAGCTGAAGAAGTAGTTATAGGAGTTTCTGGATAAAAGTTTCATCCAACTGAGCACATCGTCGTGGGGTGCTCCAGTTCTATTCATGAATAAGAAGGATGGATCGATACGTATGTGCATAGATTACCGACAATTGAACAAAGTTATGATAAAAAACAAGTATCCTTTACCGAGGATAGACGATCTGTTTGATCAGTTGCGTGGTGCTACGGTGTTCTCGAAGATCGATTTGTGGTCTGGATATCATCATCTCGGAATCAAGGAGGATGACATACCAAAGTCAACTTTTAGGATGAGGTATGGTCAATTTGAGTTTGTGGTCATGTCGTTTCGGCTAACCAATGCACCTACTGCTTTCATGAATCTAATGAATAGGGGTTTTGCCCATTTTTAGATCAGTTTGTTGTGGTTTTCATAGATGACATCTTGATCTATAGTCGAGACAATCAACAACATGAACAACATCTTCGACAAGCATTTACTCTCCTTCGCTAGCACCAGTTGTATGCCAAGTTTCGTAAGTGTGAATTTTGGTTGAAAGAAATGTCTTTCTTGGGTCATGTGATATCTGTAGAAGGAGTCAGAGTGGACCCCAAGAAGGTGGAGTCAGTTGCGGAATGGGAGCAACCAAAGACACTGACTGAAGTTTGTAGTTTTCTGGGTTTAACAGGATACTACCGGAGGTTTATAAGGAACTTCAGTGTAATCGTGTTGCCATTGACAAAGTTGACCAGGAAGGATGTACCTTTTGATTGGGACGATCGTTGTCAGCAAGCTTTCCAAAGTTTGAAGGAGAAGCTGACTAGTGATCCAGTTTTGGTGCTGCCAGAGCCTGGGAAAGGCAAATGTTGTTTTTTGTGATGCTTCTAAGAAAGGCTTAGGATGTGTGCTGATGTAGGAAGATCATGTGGTTGCTTTTGCTTCGCGACAGCTTAAGAAACATGAGGAGAGTTATCCGAAACATGATTTGGAGCTGGCAGTGGTGGTCCATGCATTAAAGATTTGGAGACACTATCTTTATGGGGAAGTGTGTCAGATCTTTACGGATCATAAGAACCTGAAGTATATCTTCTCGCAGAGTGAGTTGAACATACGACAATGTCGCTGGATGGAGCTGATTAGTGATTATGATTGCACCATTGAGTATCATCCTGGTAAGGCGAACGTGGTAGCTGATGCACTTAGCAGGAAGTCTTCTTCTCTTCCTACAAAGAAGGCACAGTTGGGTTCTTTGATATGCCATAGGTGGGATATGTTCGTCTCTTTGCAATTGATGAATGTATAGTTGGAAGTATCTTTGTTGACAGGACTGTTGGCACAGATGCAAGTGAAGCCTACATTGAGGCAGAAGATCAAAGAAGCACATCAGGCAGATGTTATAGTCCAGTTGATCAGATCAGAGTTTGGCAGCGAGAAGCGTGATGGCTTCCATGAGTCTGAAGATGGACTAGTTTGTTATCATAACAGGATGATGGTTCCCGATGTGGATGATCTGAGGAAGTTAGTGCTCAAGGAAGTGCACACATAAATGTATGTTATGCATCCAGGTATCACCAAGATGTATCACAATCTGAAGGATCTGTATTGGTGGTCTGGCTTGAAGAGAGATGTGGCCGAATTTATGGCTAGGTGTGCGGTATGCCAGTAGGTTAAGGCTAGGCATTAGAAGCTGGTAGGTACGTTGCAAACCATGCCAATACCACAGTGGAAATGGGATCATGTAACAATGGATTTCATAGTTGGTCTTCCGAGGACAGCTAGGAATCATGATTCCATCTGGGTGATAGTGGATAGATTGACAAAATCTGCTCAATTCATACTTGTGAAAATGACATATACAGCAGAAAAGCTTGCTCAGGTGTATTTGGATGAGATAGTGTGTTTTCATGGGGTGCCAATAATGATAGTCTCTAACACAGGTCCACAGTTCATGAGTTTTTTTTTGGGATAGTTGCACAGAGCATTGGGAACGCAGTTGAGATTTGATTTTTCCTACCACCCGTAGACAGATGGACAGTCTGAAAGGACTATTGAAACTTTGGAGGATCTTCTCCGAGCTTGTGTTTTACAGTTCCTAGGCAGTTGGGACGTGCACCTCAGTTTGATAGAGTTCGCCTACAACAGCAGTTACCAACGGAGTATCAACATGGCACCTTATGAGGCTTTGTATGGTAGAAAGTGCAGATCTCCTTTATGTTGGTATGAGTCTGGCAAATATCAGCTTTTGGGTCCTGAGTTAGTGCAGCAAATGACAGAAAAGATCAAGGTGATACATCAATAGTTGAAAGTGGTACAAGACAGACAGAAGTCGTATGCAGATAATTTTCGACGACCTCTAGAGTTCTAGGTGGGAGACAAGGTGTATCTCAAGGTCTCTCCATGGAAAGGCATGCTGAGGTTTGGCTGAAAAGGCAAGTTGTCTCCCAGGTATATGGGGCCATATCCGGTGATAGTACAAGTTGGAAAAGTGGCTTACAACTTAAAGCTACTGCCAAAATTGCACATGTTGCATCCAATGTTCCATGTCAGTATGTTGAAGAAAAGTCATCTAGGCACAGAGACAGTAATACAACCAGTTGAGGTTGAGCTTGATGAAGATGTGACCTATGAGGAAGGTCTGGTGTTGATCCTCAATAGAAGAGTAAATAAGCTGAAGAGGAAGGACCTGGTTCTTGTGAAGGTTCTTTGGCATCATAATGGCATTGAGGAAGCTATGTGGGAGCTTGAGGAAGAGATGAGGAGGAAGTATCCCTCACTTTTCTCTTCAGATTTTGGGGACAAAATCCTTTTTTAGGGATTTATGGCTTGTAAGGACCCTGACCTCCATTTTGGGATTACCCTATTTACTTTGCCTAAACCCTATGTTTAGAGGCTTTCCTAATCACCTGAGTTGTGATTAGGGTTTATTTGTGCTTTGTTCAGAGGTTGAGGTGCAACTTGCAATTTACCCAAGTTTTAGGGTTTGTGTGCAAGATTGCCACCTTGAGATATGTCTTTCTCTCTCCTTGCATCCTCTAGGGTTGAGAGGATGAGTTGGGTGCCTTACTTGAGTTGTTTTTGGGCCTCGTTTAAGCTTGTGAAGCTTAGGCTTGTTGTTGGACTTTCTTGGGCCTTGTTTGAGCTTGGTGCCGCCTCCTTGCTTGGTGTGTTGGGTAGGGTGTATCATCCAAGAGGTGTGTCAGGCAGGATGTCAGCCAAGAGGTGTGTCGGGCAGTGGTGTATCGGCCATGGCACCATGTTGGGCGATACACACCCTTCTTGACCTAGCTTCATTTGTGTCACCCTTAGTGACACTTGGTACTTTTTGCTAGCAAGGTGGCATAGCTTGGACAAGTGGTGGTTTGGGCGAGCACATGTGGAGCAGCCCTCTAATGGATGCCCACTTGACCCCTTGTATATATACGACCCTTCTTGCTTGCTAGTAGCTCCTTTAGTTCCCTTAGTTGCTCCTTTTCCTTTGGTGGCTGAGCTAGGAGCAGAGAAGAGGGAGTGGTGGCCAACACAGTTGGTGTCTTGGCCGATACCCTCTCCTTGGTGAAGCTTGGAGGGCGACATAGCTCTAGTCTTCTTCTTCCTCTAGTGGTGGTCGAAACCCTAGAGTGTCCCTTGCTCCTTTCCTCTTCTTGTGGTGAGTATCCTTCTCTCTTTCCTTGGCACCTTCTCCTTCTTGCTTGTTTTTCAGCCATGGTGGTTATGAGTTTGTTCTTCTCTTCATGAGGTGGCCGAAGGTGGTGCCTTAGATCTTGGAGCTTGGTGTGTGGAGCTTTAGACCTTGAGGAGTGTGCTTGACGCGGGTTACATAACTCCTATCCCTAGCTATACTACCTTCTTTATATAATGCTTGTTTACATGCTATCTTGATCATCCATGCTTATCTTGTTAGTGATATCCTTGCTCTAGTATGTACCCTTGACGTTGTGGGATATGATGACATGGTTATGTGGTTTATATGTGGTCTTGGACCTTGTTGGCCGAACCATTGGATTAGGGTTCTTTGGATAAAACCCCACTCTCTTAGTTGTTGAGAGGTGAGCCTAGGGTTTCTAATTCCATGGTGTGTGTGGTGTGTTCTTGGGGCAAAATCCCTTTCCCTCCCTTTGGTTTTTGAGAGGTGATCTTGAGCTCTAGTGGTATAGGTAAAACCCTTCTCTTCCTTAGTCGTTGAGAGGTGAGTCTATGCTCTAGTTGCTTGGGCAATACCCCTCTCTTACCATGGACTTGAGAGGTGAGCCTTTGGCTGGTGATGACCCACCTTGCTGCCTGATATGTGATAGAAGTTGTGCAAAACCCCTCTCACTTGGTTGTTGAGAGGTGAGACAACTCTCTTGATCTTTAGGGTTTGGTGGATGTCTTTAGGTTGAAGATGACCAGCCCGATATGGCCTGTGGACCCTTACCTGATATCCCTTGCTACCCGATATCTTTGACAACCTGAGTTGTCCTCCTGATATCATTCTGTGTAGGGTGGTGCCGGATATCCCTCTCCTATGGTTGAGCTTGGACGATATGCTACATGGGTGTCTTGTTGACCCCTTTGACCGTTATAAGTCTTTACCCCTAGATGTCTTACTACCCGATATGATGGGCTGGCTAATATGCCTTGTGGTCGTTATCAGCTTGATGAGGTTACACAGCGTTAGCAGTTGTCTTTGGGAGAGGTAGCCTGTTATGAGTGATAACCCAGGAAGGGTGTTAGCTGCTGTGTTGGTCCCTTGGGCATTAGGTGGTCTGTGTTGGGTGTCATGGCATGTCAGTGTCGTGCACGACATCCTCTTAGATGGTAATGCCCGACACCTTGTTGGATGTTGCCTTGCCCGATACGGATGCTTATGTTGTGATGATTTTGTTGATAGGGTTGTATCCCTTGGCCGTTTCACCTTCTTGTGAAGTGATCCTCTTGAGTGTTATGGTGTGTTGCCCGACACGGTGCTTCATGGGCGACAGGGGTGTGCCGTTTGGATGACCTAGGTGGTTGTTATGGTTCTGCCCGGTATGATGCTGCACGCTTGGGCATTGCAGGTTGGTCCTTAGAAGTGTTGCCCGACAGGAGGTGCTGCTCGTTATCATCCTTGTGGAGCTGGCCATCATAGTTCCTTAGTGGCCTAGGCTATATGGTTGTAGCCCTAGATAGATGCTAGCCGATAGATTAGAATGCCTAACTGATATAGTATTGGGCGTCATTCTCTTTGGTGAGAGACTTTGTGCTATTAGTAAGGGTTGTGGTATACCTTTAGTGAGGGTTGTCCCTTATCCGATATACCTTTAGTGAGGGTTGTACCTTGTGTTCGGTTGGTAACCCTAATGCTTGTTATGCTTTGGTACATGAGGTTGTTATGCTTTGATATAGATATAAGAATGCTATGCTTTGATACATTCATCTATGTTGCATGGTTGATTATCATATTAAAGTAAGGAGTTGTAAATGTTCTTTATACAAGTATCATTGCTCCGTTGTGATTTCACTAACCATGCAGGTAATAGTTGCACGTTGAGGCCATGGTAATGGCATAATAGTAACATGATGTGGAACATCAAGGGTTATGATGAACCCAGTGATATATGATGGGTGTTACCCATGGAATGGCAATGTGTGCCTTGATGATGGGATTGAGTCCATGTGATGTTGATCCTTGAGATGGATCTTGATGATTGGCAAGAGGCCAAGTGCTAACATGTGGCGTTGGATCCTTGTGATGTATTAGGATGATGTCGATGGCACTGAAGCCTGAAGGCCTTAGTCGCAATGTAACACAAGATAATGTGTTTTATGTTTATTCATTCTTTTTATTGTTGCATGTTACATAACTTTGTTGAATCTTGCAATCCACTTAAAATGCAATAATTAATTATAGTGTAACTTTTCATATAGTTTGCCATGGCCATAGACCCATCATCGTCAGGAGTTTGATGTTGGTGAAATAGGTTCTCCTAAGGATTAACCTGGAACACATATTGTTGAATATGCGGGGTGCTCCTACGCCCTAAGTAGTAGTACATGTTTAGAGAATGGTTTCAGGAATGTGGCTCAGTATGGTTAGAGCATGGTGAACAAGCCCATGGCTCAGGATATGTGATAAAGCATGATGAACATGCCCATGGCTCAGTGATGATGGAGCACGGTGAATAGGCATGTGGCTTAGTTTTCTAGCATCGATACCTGTACCAAGGTGGGCTAGGCAGAGGGTAGCCTAACCCTGTGTGGCTGAGGCCACTTAAGCAAGAGACTGCGGTCCTACTTTGGTTCTCGTGCACTGACCACGAGGAGGTGAGGTCGTGGATTCTGACTCTTCCATTGACCTTGTATGGCACCAGCTTTGGGTTTCGCAAATGAAGGTTGGATTTGAGCGGTATGGCTCATTTCCTGATGCGATGATTTTGAGTCGCATTTATAGACTTGTTTTATGCATTGATTAGTCATTTTGGTGGTTAATATTGCATAATTCATTTACTTTGGTCTATGATCATTATCTATGTCAAATCTCTCTTATTTCAGTATTTTAAGCATAAATTATCACAAGAATATGTTTTATGTAGACTTATGTGGTCTCGTGTTGTAATTTCAAGAAAAACAAGTATCTGCTACTGTCGATACCATTGACGGTGGTCGATACCATCGACCAGACCACAGGTTTCCAGCTGCAAGGACCAGAAGAAAGTCGATACTATCGACAGGAGAGTCGATGGTATCGAGATACCATCAGGTTGCTTCAGAAAAGAGAGTCAATACTATCGACACAAAAGTCGATGCTATCGACTAGTGGAGCTACATCGACGGTAAAAGGACAAAACGACGCCTATGAATGTCGATATCATCGACCCGCGTCGATGGTATCGAGGTGGCATCAGTCGCGACAAAGAAAAGAAAAGAAATCCAGCCGATACAGTGCGGTGTCGATACCATCGACCCGCGTCGATGGTATCGACACCGTCAGATACATGTTTGCTCCAGATTGATCTAAATCCGACAGCTGTGGTAATTTGGCCACCTAATTCGGAGATTATACCTAATGACGACTTCCAAAAGCAATCCATCACGTCATTATCCGCGGCACACGTCCCGAGAAGGTGTGGAGAGAAGAACGGAGCCCAGAAGCACGCCCCAGCCGATCCGGACGCCGAAGAAGACGATTTTCACCACCGAAAGGCGGGAGAACGCGTATTCTACACCAAGGATCGCTTGGATCTTCTCCGTTCAGGGGTTTCACCACTCAATCACGTTTTTCTCCATGTTTTCCTTTTTCTACTCCACGTTTTGCTCTGAGATGAACATGCAGGGCTAATCCCCTTTGTCTTTAGGACCGGGAGTAGCCCGAGAATTCATTGTATGACAATTTTATCATAGTAATTCATCATTTATCTCTTAAATCTGTGGTATAGTTTCGTTTTCTCAATTATATTGTTATGCTTGATCACCATGATAATAATCTAATGCCCTTAATTACTTTGAAAGAAGAATTAATGGTTGAAAAGAGACGGAATTGACATTAATTGACAAATCCCTTGAACAAGGTGGTGTAAGGTTAATGGTGGATACTGAGAGATCGGTTTAAAGGCACCTAGTTTAGGGTATAGGTTACTACGACGGTGGAACCGACCTAGACATAGGTAGTGAATTGTACCACGACAGTGGGCAATTCTGATTTCAGGCCACTATCCGGATAGAGAGATAAATCTGAGTGACTGAATAGAAATTCATACAATGAAAACCCACGGTGAAACCACAATCCTAAAGATCTCATCTTGATTTGATTAAACTAAACATTTAATCGATTGCTTTGTTTTGCTTTATTTCATTTTTCTTTTAATTTTAACAACAACTTCCAACTCTTTAATCGGTCTAGCTGATTGCGAGTAGTTAGTAGTAGTCTCCGACAATTCATGTATCCCTGAGTTTGACTCGGGCCTCACAAAGGCCTATATTACATTGACGCGTACACTTGCGTTTCTACACACGTAAAAAGCGTGTCAAGTTTTTGGCGCCGTTTCCGGGGATACGGCAAGTTGTCAGCACTACGAGTGCTGCAAGCGGCCACTCTAGACCACATTTTTATTTTTATTTTATTTTATTATCATTTTAAAAATTCATAGTATATTCTATAAATTTTGTAATCGTCAAGCACGGTACTGACCTTAAATTTTGTAATCGTCAAGAACGGCCTATACGCATAGTACCAACTACATGCAACAGGCACCAGAGGTTCCACTGACGGGACCTGACGACGAGGAAGGCCACAATCAAGACCACTTAGAAGAAACAGATTCAGAATCCGAACAAGAAGAAATGGCAGAACCATAGACAATATGCGAGAAGATCAAAGCTTCTTCTTCATCTGCTACCAAGGGGCCGATCAAGAAGCAGACAGTTAATATTTCGACATACAAGATTGATCCTGCATTAATTAACTTGGTTAAGTCGAATGCATTCCATGGGCTCAAGAATGAAGATCCAATTGCGCATATAAGTCAATTTATGGAGAATTGTGATATGATAAAAATAGACAGATTTCCACAAGATGTTCTCTACTTGAAGCTCTTCCTGAGTTCTCTAGCGGGAAACGCACGGAAGTGGTTGCACAACCTGGACGATGAATATGTGGAATCCTGGGACCACATGGTGGAGGTTTTCTTTGAAAGGTTCTTCCCGCCCGAGAAGACCAATGACATGATCAGGAAGATCCACAACTTCACCCAGAAAGCATGAGAGACCTATTCTGAGACCTGGGAAAGGTTTCAGATCATGCTCAGGCAGTGCCTGCATCACGGGCTTGACAAGGAGACACAAGTCAAGATCTTATATTTTTCTCTCTGCGAGCATGATAGAAGCAACCTCGATTCAGCAGGCTCAGGGTTCTTCTTGAACAACACAGACACCAGGTGTTGGGAAATCCTTAAGAACATGGCCAAGAAGCAATCGTGGGGAAAAAGAGACGCCGTGGAGCATGTTTGAGTGGCAAGGGAATCTAAAGCAATCAAGGAGCTGAATGAGAAGATGGATCTTCTCGCGAAGAAACTGCTTGCAAAGGAGGATACTGAGTCTGATGATGAGGCTCAAGTTAAATTCATAAGGCAGCAACAAGGTTACAGAAATAATGACTATTCATGGAGGAAAGACAAGAAGTTCTCCTGGAAGGATCCAAACAACTTCTTGCAGGATCCAGATGCAAAACCCCAGCCAGCAATGGAGGATAAGAGCACAGAGTTGCTCAATCAAGTGATAAAGCAAAATCAAGAATTAATGACTACTTTTGGCCAGCAGATAAAGCAACAAGGGGAGTTTATGAACCAGTTCGGGCAGACACTGCAGAGCCATTGGGCTCAAATGAGGACAATAGAAACTTCCATGGTGCAAATGGCAGCAGAGATAGCCAATTTGAAGAAGCCGGCGCACCAAGGTTTTCCGGGTAACACTAATATTCCAGGAGGAAACCAACAGGCGAAGGCCATCTTGTTAAGGAGTGGCAAGAAACTGTTAAATCCCAGAGCCGATGAACCAAGCAAACCCCAAGCAGAAATTGAAGGTGAGGCCACTGAGGAGCTGCCCATACCGGTCACAGAACCAGTTGCGGATATAGAAGTGGATGCTACTGAAGATCCTATTGTAGATGAGGAGGAGACGCAGAAAAGGACACCTTATGTGCCACCTCATCAAAGGGCACAAGCTGTCCCGATCCCATATCCGAACAGTGCTAAGGCAAGGAAAGTGGATGCCCAATTTAAAAAGTTTCTAGACAGTTTCAGAAAGCTTTTAGTCAACATACCTTTATTGGAAGCTATTGAGAAAATCCCTTCTTACGGAAAATTTCTGAAAGACATCATCACTAAGAAGAGAAAAATCCCAGACACAGAGGTTGTTGTGCTTAAGGAGTAGGTGAGTGCCTTTATCATGGGTACATTGCCACCAAAGAGGCAGGATCCGGGCTGTTTCAACATCTCATGTTACATTGGGAAAGTTAAGTTTGCTGAAGTGCTATGTGACTCAGGGGCGAGCATTAACTTGATGCCCCTATCTACATTCAAGAAGCTGGGATTAAAAGAGTCACGGCCGAGCAACATGACAATCCAATTGGCAGACAATTCAGTGGTAAAGCCATACGGTATTTGTGAAGACGTGTTAGTAAAAGTGGATCGATTTGTTTTTCCAGCAGATTTTGTCGTCATGGAGATGCAAGATGAATAAGGCAATGAGCTACTACTCGGACGACCCTTCCAAGCTACAGCCGACATGATACTTGAGATGGGGAGAGGTCGGTTGACCTTAGGTATAGCCGATGACCGATTTGAGATGGTCATGCCTTCCAGTGCCACGTCACCTAAATCCAAGGAGCAATGCCACATGGTAAAACATTTTGACAACAATATCTCACTTTGTAGGGAAGCCATTTTTAGATATGGCCCATGTAATGACTAAGGTGGAAAAAGGGACTTTGGCTGTGGACATAATGGAGCAGACCAAGGTGGTATCCCTTTACAAGGCTGTAGGTTTTCCGAACGATGAGGAGGAGGACATTCCTCCCTCTACTGAAGATGAGGCTATAGCAAATTCAGTTTTTGATGCATATCCTGAATTACCACTTGAGGCCTGCTTAGTCAATATCACTCATGATTGGATGAGAAGTAAATCACTGAAGGAGTGCGCCAAGATGCTTCAGATGTTGCCGTGCTTCTATGTGAGGTACTATGAAGATTTAGGCAAACTCCCACCACCGCTTCAATCATCCTTAATCAGCCCGCCAGAATTGGAGTTGAAGCCGTTGCCACCGCACCTCAAGTACGCATTTCTAGCTGAGGAAGAAAAGTTGCTTGTGATTATATCTGCTTATTTGAGTGCTGAGGAGGAGGACCAGTTGCTGATAGTGCTGAAGAACCACCGGGGAGCATTTGGGTGGTTTGTTGCAGATATCAAGGGGATCTCCCCTACCTTGTGTTAGCACTAGATTCGGCTCGAGGAGGGAGCCAAGTCGGTGATTCAACCCCAACGTCGACTAAATCCAAGCATGATGGAGTTTGTGAAGAAGGAGGTGATTAAACTTCTTTCCGCATGTATCATCTATGCTATTTCTAACTCGACATGGGTGAGTCCCACGCAGGTAGTCCCTAAAAAGGGGGGAATCATTGTTACGTATAATCTCTTAAATGAACATGTCACCACCCGCTTGGTAACCGGGTGGCGTGTTTGCATAGATTACCGACGACTGAATTCCGCTACGCTAAAGGATCACTTTCCTCTTCTGTTTATTGATCAAATTCTAGAGCGCTTAGCAGGCCGATCACATTTTTGTTTTCTGGATGGGTATTCGGGGTACAATGAGATTTCGATAGATCCTAAGGACCAAGAGAAGTCCACCTTCACTTGTCCTTATGGAACGTTTGCGTACCGCCGTATGCCTTTTGTATTATGTAATGCACCGACGACCTTTCAGCGTTGTATGCTTGCTATTTTTTCTGATATGGTAGAACGTTGTTTAGAGGTCTTTATGGATGATTTCTCAGTTTATGGTGCATCTTTTGATGAATGCCTTTACAATATGGATAAGGTGTTACAACGTTGCGAGGACACACATTTGGTCCTCAACTGGGAAAAATGCCACATGATGGTGAGTGAAGGAATAGTGCTAGGACATAAAGTGTCTAGCAAAGGTTTGGAGGTCAATCCGGTAAAAATTGAAGTAATTTCCAAATTGCCCCCACCAAATTCGGTAAAAGGGGTGAGAAGTTTCTTAGGTCACGCCGGTTTCTATCGTCGTTTTATAAAAGATTTTTCTAAAATCGCCAAACCTCTATCTGAGCTTTTAGAAAAGGATGTTGTTTTTTACTTCAATGAAAAATGTCTACACTCGTTCAATGTGCTTAAGGAAAAATTGATTTCCGCACCGGTTGTGCAAACACCGGATTGGACCAAGTCGTTTGAACTCATGTGTGATGCATCCGATTTCGCCGTTGGAGCTGTGTTGGGACAGCGGGTGGACAATAAACCCGCTGTGATTTTTTATGCCTCTAAGACTTTGAATGACGCCCAACTCAATTACACGACTACTGAGAAAGAATTGCATGCCGTTGTGTTCGCTTTTGAAAAATTTCGGCAATATTTAGTTGGATCGAAAGTCGTAGTTTGGACGGACCACACCGCTATTAAGTATTTGATGGAGAAAAAAGATGCCAAACCTAGATTGATTAGGTGGATCTTGCTTTTATAGGAATTTGATATCGAAATCAAAGACAAGGTGGGGATTGAAAATGTTGTAGCGGATCATTTGTCTAGGTTAGAGAGGGTAGATGAAAAAGATTTACACATACCCATTACTGAGACATTTCCGGATGAACAACTTTTGAAAGTGAATTCTAAAGATCCGTGGTTTTCATATATTGTGAACTATCTTGCCTACAGAATCATTCCGGATGATTGGACATATCAAGAGAAGAAGAAAATTTTCCATTCTCTACGATATTATTTTTGGGATGACCCTATTCTCTTAAAGCAATGCAGGGATGGTGTCCTACGCAGGTGTGTACCTGAGGTGGAATATGAGAGTGTTCTTCATCATTGCCACACACTACCGACGGGCGGACACCATGCAAGCTCTCGTACGACAGCCAAAGTATTGGAAAGTGGCCTATACTGGCCTACCTTGTTTAGAGACGCTTATGAGTTCGTGAGGCAATGTGATTCCTACCAAAGGGCGGGTAACATTTCGAAGAGACAAGAGATGCCCCTTAATGTTTTCTAGGAGGTTGAGGTATTTGATTTATGGGGTATAGATTTTATGGGACCCTTAGTGTCCTCAAATTCTAATTTGTATATCCTTTTGGCTGTTGATTATGTGTCGAAGTGGGTAGAGGCAATACCCACAAGGACTAATGATTCCACTGTAGTGTGCAGGTTCGTTAAAGAAAATATCTTCTACAGGTTCGGTGTGCCCAGAATGATCATTAGTGACAGGGGTACACACTTCCGGAATCAAAAGTTCTCAGCACTATTGAGAAAGTATGGGGTCAAACATAACATTGGTACCCCGTACCACCCGCAAACTCAAGGACAAGTGGAGGTCTCCAATCGAGAAATTAAGAAGATCTTGGAGCGTATTGTGGCTTCCACGAGGAAGAATTGGAGTGCCCTACTACCGGACGCGTTGTGGGCATACATGACGGCATATAAGACACCTATAGGCACCACACCTTTTAGGTTGGCTTATGGTCGGGCCTGTCACTTACCGATGGAATTAGAGCACAAAGCACATTGGGTGCTTAGGAAGCTAAACTTGAGTTATGATGAAGCGGGGAAGAATAGGTTACTTGAATTAAATGAACTTGATGAGCTGCGAATGAATGCATATGAAAACTCTCAGATATACAAGGAGTGCACAAAGTTGATTCATGATCGCCACATTCAGATGCGAGTTTTCAAGAAAGGAGATTGTGTCCTTTTGTTCAACTCCAGGCTGAAGATGCATCCCGGGAAGCTAAAATCCCAGTGGAGTGGACCATTCACAGTAGAGGAGGTCAGACCACATGGCGCTATCATGGTGTGCGATGGTGAGACCACGTTTTTGGTCAATGGATAGAGGTTGAAATTGTATTTTGGTGAAGATTACATGAGGAAAGTGAATGAGGTCAAACTCATTGCACTTCCGGATGCATGATGAGATTCAACTCGTCTAGCCTAAGACGTTAAATAAGGGTGCTTGTTGGGAGGCAACCCAGCCATCGATACTTTAGTTTAGTTTCTGTTACATTTGTAGTTTGATTTGTTTTGACTTTGTTTTTAGTATAAAAAAGATACCATGATCGTTTGTTCACTGTGCAGGACTGAGGCAGAGTCGATACCATCGACCCATGTGTCGATGGTATCGACCGGGGTACAGTTTGGCGACGACAGATGTCGCATTGTGTCGATACTATCGACGGCCTCATCGATAGTATCGACACTCCAACAGGTTGATCGCAAAGTCCAAGTCGATAGTATCGACATGCCAGTCGATACCATCGAGATCTCTGGAGATATTCAGAAGAAATCATCTCAGTGAAGTCGATACCATCGACGGGCCTGTCGATGGTATCGACACAATCATATACAGAAGGCGGTGGCCGGCCTCGCGAGGGAGTTGCCCTAATTCGAGAGTCGATACTATCGACTTGTGTCGATAGTATCGACGCGCCACATCACCGATCTGCGAGAGAAGATCAACGGCGATCACTGCAACTAGAAAGTCGATCCGTGGGACGGGTCGATACCATCGACACCTGTCGATAGTATCGACGCGTCAGTGATTCGGGTCACGCAGATCCAGCTATAGACAACCGTCGATACTAGCGGCATGTGGATTGTGCTACGCGTGTCGATACCATCGACCCGCGTTGATGGTATCGACGGGCACGCCGCAGCGCCGGCGTCAGTTATAGAAGGAGGGGTTTGTCGTCATATGACGTAACACCTTCAACAAGTTCTTTCTTCACTTGCGCCGAGCGTCCTCAAGAGCAATCCGAGCCCGGCGATGAGCATCCAGGAGAACGTTCCTCATCGAGTGGAGATTTCCTTCTCCGATCTTCACCGAGCTCTTTCTCTACCCTCCTTCTTCCGCAAACATGGTGCATGTTGCTGGTGCATCTTCTTCACGCGCCAACCCGATGGACATCCCGGAGTTCGTGCTGCCACCGCCTACGTCAATTCCACTCCCCGGATTGTTCACCCGTCCGCGGAGGTCAAGAAGATCTATGAGGAGATTCTGAAGAGGAAAATTGAGCCGACCCGTTATGTTGAACGGGAAACGGTCAACAACTTGGGGTTCGAGGCTAATCTGGCCTACATTCTCAAAGGGCAGGCGAGGCACACAGGCAGGAGGCCCGATGAGCGGGAGTACCATGTCGATGGCCATCCGTTCTTCAATGAATGGCCTACTTATAAGGAGCTGGTGGCAGAATTCATGGCGTCACTGGATGTTTGTGTCGTGCCAAATGACATCATAGCCACAGACCGCGAGTGGATCAAAGGCCGGGTGTCTTTCTGGCTGTACAACAATGACTACAACCTTACACTCCGTCAGTTCAATAAGATTAACAACTGGAATCATTCGCAAAATGACTATCAGCGGCCAGACAACTGGACGGATTACGACGCTATCTTCGCCGAGCTCGTGACGGTGCCGCCGAGCAAAGCTGTGAGCTACCACAACGCGGCGGTGGCAGATTTTGAGCATCTGTTTGTGCGGGTTCTTCACCACATGATCTGCACCACCCTATTCGGCCATGGTGATTTAGCTCTCAGCAATTTCCAAGAGACGGGCTTGTTTTTCTTGTATAAACTACTGAAGCGCCAAGAGTGCAACTGGGGAGTATTCTTTCTACAGCGGGTGTTGGCTGTAAAGCGGAGTATGCGGAAGGCTCCAATTCACTTTGGAGGACTCATTACACAGCTGGCCTCCTACCTTGGGTTGAATTTCTAGCAGCTTACTCCTCTCTCCAGTAGAAGCAATGTTAATTTGCAGCATCTTCACCGATCCAATCTTATCTTGCTTCGAGATGGTTTACCATATGCTCATTTCCATGTAAACCATGCGTATCAAGAATGCTCGCTTCCCGATCCTGTCTTCCATATCGAGGATGCTCAGCATTTCCAATGGCCCATCATAGCCATTGCTGACTCCGATAAAGACGGCGGAAACGACGACGACAACAACAATGATGACGATGAGGCCAAAGTGGAAGAGGATGCCTACACTCCTCTTCGGGAACGATTGGCACCTAGGAAGCGTCCTCGCATGCATCCGGGCGCATCTTCATCTTTGCAGCCTCCACCACCACCACCGCCCTCGCAGCCAAGCGAGGATGTCTATTCTATGCAGGGAATGTATGCTATGCTGCAGGACATACAGCAGACGCAGCAGCATCACACTACATTGTATACTGGTATTCAGGATACTACGAACTGGTTACTTGACAATCAGCGGGCGATCTTCGAGAATGAGCTCCTCCTCCTTGGCAACCAACAACAGATTCATGATCGGTTGCATAGGATGAAGATGCAGCAGCAGCCCTTTTATGATCACTACTGGAGCCAGAACTACTTTGGGGGGTATCCACAACCTCCACCTATGCCCCAGTTTGATCCGAGCTTTTAGGGAGAGTACCCATCCTGGGACCCTACGGCTCCACAGTACCCGCCTCCGCCAGAAGAGTATATCGGTATCTCTGTTCCAACCTTTAAGATTGTTTTTGACTATGAGGCCATAGTCGAATTCAAGCTTAGGGGGGTAGTTGGAACAGCTCTATCTTTTATTTTCTCAGTTTTTAGTTTTATTTTGTTTGTTCTTGTCATTTATTTCTTGCAATCTTAGTTTGTTTGTAGGATCCACGTCTATCTAATGTAATTGTAGATGTCTTAAGTCATGTAGCATCTCACTTGCTTGTACATGGGAATTAAGGGAAAATTAAAATTTTTTGAGTGTTCGCAAGCTTGAGTGTTGGTCAACTTTGAGCACATAACTTAAGAAAATGATTGGTTTTGTCAACTTTAGAACAGAATATCACAACTGTACATTCCTAATGATTCATGAAATGTGGACGGATTTGGTTGTGTGAGCCTAAACTGACTAAATGATAATGAGACTCTAATTTGAAGTAAGAGAGAGAAACCTCTTAACTATTACACAGGTCAGTAAGGAGGGACACATAGTAATCTTCAAAGGTTCAATCAATTAGTCTTGTGATCTTTCCACCTCATTGTTTTTCATAATCCACCATAAGAATTGGAAGTACTTTACGGTTTTAATCCTTTTGATTGCATCTCATATAGATAGGTTTTGCATTGCAACCACTTTCACATGTTTTACATGAAAATAAAAAAAATTAGAATAGTTATACATGCATATTATCCTTAGTTGCGTGTCATTTAGCTGCATTCATAACTTTTATGCATAGAGCACATCATGTAACTTATTTCTTCTCTAAGGGTGATTAGCTATTCCATACCTTCATAAATGCTTCAAATATTTGAGCTATGTAGAAAAAGTGAGCCCAACAAATAATTCATTGTCAATTATGGATATAAGGGCTTAAAGAAAAAAAAGTGAAAAAAAAATAATAAAATGAAAAAAATGAAAAAAATATATATATTGAGAAGCAAGTAGAATAAAAAGGAGAAAGGAACATTATCTCACCTACATCTTAAGATGAGTAAGTACATGATGTAACTCAGTTAGATATTCCATCTCATTTTGAGACGGGATGTTAGTGCATGCATCATTCCACCCAATCTTAGGCATTAGGGCATGTTCATGTGCAAATGCATCATTTAGGGCATTTTTGTTTTTTCTGCATGTTGAAATCGTATAATGCTTCCATTTCTTCCATGAGCCACCCATTCCATCCACCCGTTTCTCGAATTGGTAGGCCACCATGATTTTCTCCTCACTTGTGAATATCAGGAGAGCTGCTTCCATGTAGATGGTAGTTAGGGTGAGCAACGTAGTGTAGGAGATCACAAGACGCACCGAGTCTGGAGCGGCGAGGTTTATTATGTTAACTGCCTTATGTGATAGTGTTCATCAGTTTTGAGGTAGATATCTTTTATGGATGATTACTGTTGCCTTTAGGGTAATTATCATTATGTGGTTAGTGAGGGCCGGAATGTGAATGTCCGGTGGGGATCATATGGTAATGTTTGTTGTGATGTTTTATTCTTTAGTTGACTCTGGCAATTCTATTCTAAGGTTTAGTTGCTCGAGGGCGAGCAATGTTCAAGCTTAGGGGAGTTTGATGCGATGATTTTGAGTCGCATTTATAGACTTATTTTATTTGAGTTTTATGCATTTATTAGTCATTTTGGTGGTTAATATTGCATAATTCATTTACTTTGGTCTATGATCATTCTCTATGTCAAATCTCTCGTATTTCAGTATTTTAAGCATAAATTATCACAAGAATATATTTTGTGTAGACTTATGTGGTCTCGTGTTATAATTTCAGGAAAAACAAGTATCTGCTACTGTCGATACCATCGACGGTGGTCGATATCATCGACCGGACCACAGGTTTCCAGCCGCAAGGACCAGAAGAAAGTCGATACTATCGACATGAGAGTCAATGGTATCGAGATACCATCAGGTTGCTTCAGAAAAGAGAGTCGATAATATCGACACAAAAGTCAATGCTATCGACTAGTGGAGCTACAGCGACGGTAAAAGGACAAAACTGACGCCTATGAATGTCGATACCATCGACCCACATCGATGGTATCGAGGTGGCATCAGTCGCGACAAAGAAAAGAAAAGAAATCCAACCGATATAGTGCGGTGTCGATACCATCGACCCGCGTCGATGGTATCGACACCGTCAGATACATGTTTGCTCCAGATTGATCTAAATCCAACGGTTGTGGTAATTTGGTGACCTAATTCGGAGATTATACCTAATGACGGCGTCCAAAAGCAATCCATCACGTCATTAGCCACGGCACACGTCCCGAGAAGGTGTGGAGAGAAGAACGGAGCCCAGAAGCACGCCCCAGCCGATCTGGACGCCGAAGAAGACAATTTCTACCACCGAAAGGCGGGAGAATGCGTATTCGACGCCAAGGATCGCTTGGATCTTCTCCGTTCAGGGGTTTCACCACTCAATCACGTTTTTCTCCATGTTTTCCTTTTTCTACTCCACGTTTTTCTCTGAGATGAACATGCGGGGCTAATCCCCTTTGTCTTTAGGACCGGGAGTAGCCCGGGAATTCATTGTATGACAATTTTATCATAGTAATTCATCATTTATCTCTTAAATCCGTGGTATAGTTTCGTTTTCTCAATTATATTGGTATTCTTGATCTCCATGATAATAATCTAATGCCCTTAATTACTTTGAAAGAAGAATTAATGGTTGAAAAGAGACGGAATTGACATTAATTGACAAATCCCTTGAATAAGGTGGTGTAAGGTTAATGGTGGATACCGAGAGATCGGTTTTAATGCACCTAGTTTAGGGTATAGGTTACTACGACGGTGGAACCGACCTAGACATAGGTAGTGAATTGTACCACAATAGTGGGCAATTCTGATTTCAGGCCACTACCTGGATAGAGAGATAAATCTGAGTGACTAAATAGAAATTCATACAATGAAAACCCGCGGTGAAACCGCAATCCTAAAGATCTCATCTTGATTTGATTAAACTAAATATTTAATCGATTGCTTTGTTTTATTTTATTTCATTTTTCTTTTAATTTTAACAACTTCCAACTCTTTAATCGGTCTAGCTGATTGCGAGTAGTTAGTAGTAGTCTCTGACAATTCACATATCCCCGAGTTTGACTCGGGCCTCACAAATGCCTATATTACATTGACGCGTACACTTGCGTTTCTACGCACGTAAAAAGCGTGTCATTTCCTCAGGGCATAATAAATCGTAATTTAGTCGTATAGTATAAGTTTCTTAAGACAAACATGAAACATTGGTTGAGGCCTTGTTTGTATAGTTGCCCTAGTTATATCTTGCAGCTAATTACATGTTCCTCAGATGTTATGATAAGTTCTTATTAGACTTGTCTTGTCAATCATGCTCCATATTATTATCTGTTCATATGCTTCCTAAATATCTCAGCAAGAAGTTGTAGCAAGTTAGCTCTGCTCAGTATGCTACTCATATATGATCGGCTTATATCAGAAACCTGCTTTATCTATTCTATCTCTCCTTTGAGGTTTTATAGTTTCAGCGGGGGTTATGTTTCCCACTGGGACTGTGTATCTCACTCCGTTGGTTTAAAACCGTTTTAGGTGATCGAGCTAGACGTGGTGGTGGTTGTGAGGTTGCGGCTGAGCTGCAAGAAGAACAGTAGAAAGCAAGGTTGGATCTGCTGTTGCTGTTGTTGGATATTTTGTAGTAGAGTCCTAGAGACATCCCTGTACTCTCAGGTCCTTGGAGGTGTTTTGACGAGGTTTCACGATGTATAGTTGATGTAGCTTGTTTATCCTGTTGTTGGCCTGATGTGGTCTGTTCTGTATTTAAACATGTGGCAAACTCTTGTGCTTATGGGACATCTGGATCCTATGAACGGTGGACATACATTAAGTTGATGTATATTTATATAATATGTTTCTTTGCAGAATGTGGATCTGGTTGTAATAGTTCCTTCCTTATCTGCTTTCCGCAATCAGTTTTAATTAGCCCGTATTTTTGGTAATATGATGTTTATGATGGTTTCACACATTTTCACGTGGCATTTTGTTATTTGTGTGATAGCGGGATGTCACATATTAGGTTGGGGGCTTTCCTATATAGTATAGAAGTGTGTCTTAATATAATATATATAATTTAAAAAATTAAAGACAAAAGTGTGGTGTACACACATATGGACCAGTATGCAATTTCAAAAAATAATAGAGAAAATTACATCCATCCCTTCCATGGGTTTTTCTATATAGTATAGATGTGTCTCTCAATATAATATTTAATTTAAAAAATAAAGACAAAAGTGTGGTGTACAAACACATGGACCAACATGTAATTTCAAAAAATAATGGAGAAAATTACATCCATCCCCTCCATGGGCTTTCCTATATAGTATGGATGTGTCTTTTAATATAATATATAATTTAGAAAATTAAAGACAAAAGTGTGGTGTACACACAGGGACCAATATGTAATTTTAAAAAATAATCAAGAAAATTACATTCACCCCCTCACATGCTTTCCTATATAGTATAGATGTGTCTCTTAATATAATATATAATTTAAAAATTAAAGACAAAAGTGTGGTTTTAATTTAAAAAATAAAGACAAAAGTGTGGTGTACAAACAAAGGGACCAACATGTAATTTCAAAAAATAATGGAGAAAATTGCATCCATCCCCTCCATGGGCTTTTCTATATTGTATAGATGTGTCTCTTTATATAATATATAATTTAAAAAATTAAAGACAAAAGTGTGGTGTACACATAGGGACCAATACGTAAGTTCAAAAAATAATCAAGAAAATTACATCCACCCCCTCACAGACTTTCCTATATAGTATAGATGTGTCTCTTAATATAATATATAATTTAAAAAATTAAAGACAAAAATGTGATGTCCACACACAAGGACCAATACGTAATTTCAAAAAATAATCGAGAAAATTGCATCCTCCCTCCACGGGCATAAAGACAAAAGTGTGGTGTACACACATAGGGACAAATACGTAATTTTAAAAAATAATCAAGAAAATTACATCCACCCCCTCACATACTTTTCTATATAGTATAGATGTGTCTCTTAATATAATATATAATTTAAAAAATTAAAGACAAAAGTGTGGTGTCCACACACAAGGACCAATGCATAATTTCAAAAAATAATAAAAAAAAATTGCATCCCACCTCCTCCACGGGCTTAAAGACAAAAGTGTGGTGTACAACCACATGGACCAATACGTAATTTTAAAAAATAATCACAAAATTACATCCACCCCCTCTTTCCTATATAGTATAGAGGTGTCTGTTAATATAATATATAATTTAAAGAATTAAAGACAAAAGTGTGGTGTCCACACACAATGATCAATGCGTAATTTCAAAAAATAATTGAGAAAATTGCATCCCGCCCCCTCTACGGACTTTCATATATATATATATATATATATATATATATATATATATATATATATATATATATATATATATATATATATATATATATATATATATATATATATATATATATATATATATATGATCAACCCGACTCTATTCTAGATGTGCTTTACGCGTATTGTGTATGTAAACCTCTGTTAATCTCTAACCACCGATTCGGTGGTGGCGAAAGGCCCAAAGAAAAGAACAAATATGTATCTTCCAAATCGGCTCGATACTCGGCTAGTTTCCGTGCTGGCTTATGCGTGATTCCAGCTCCAGTGGCCCATTAAGGCATTGACTAGTTGTTGTCTTGTTGATGCCGCCATGCGTGGGATATATAAATCCAAAGCAGTCGCTAATCCAAAAGCAGTGAACACACAAACAAGACAGCCGCCGTTGTTCGAAACGGCTACTGCCGTGAGTGTTTTTCGTTCGCGGATATCGGGTGCATAGGTAAAGAAGGAAGAAAAAAAAAATTGGATAGGCTGCAACATTTTATTCCTATATATTGCAAACTCATTATAAAAAAATCACATCGCACCTCATTTTTGCCTGACTGCATCCGCCGCTGCATCTTTAAACTTGTTCGCTGGTTTGAACTCCGTGAATAAAGGTGGGTGGGTCTCCGTAATGGGCTGGGTGATTGTTGAGCTCGAGGATTGTTAGCTTTACGGTTGTCGGACATTCTTATTATTTACTTCCAGTCCAGATAGGGATCCCAAACATGATCCCACTTTACACACAAAGAACACAAGGTGCGACCAAACCATTTAGTGCATAGTTGTCATATACATACTGGTGAGGAAGAGAATGATAACGAACATTCTAACTATTTGAGCAGAGAGATATTGGATAGAATTCCCTTGGCCATGAAGTATCTAAGGACTCTCAAACAAACAAAAAATTAAAGAGGAAAGAAGGGGTATATTACATAAGACGGGAAAGAGGGCTATCACGGCTCTGGATTTTCTTTAGAAAGAGATACACAACACCTATGTTGCCATGTTGGAACCCATTTTATATTTGAAAAGCACATAAAAACTGTCGTACGCATTTTGTACATAAATAATACGGGTTTTATAGATAACTATCTAACAGTAACACATAATAGTACCGTGCAAATTTGACAGTTGGGAGTCTTTTTAGACTGTTATCTAGTCTTAAGACTCTGATAGAAATACTTTCTATCATAAAGTATCTAGGCCTATGACAGTTGGAAATAGAAATGTGACCTGGTTAGTATAGCGCAGATGGTTCAGTCCGACTTGTCCACCATTTACAATCCTTTAGGTCATCCAGGCTTTCACACAGATGGGAGAGACTAATGTCTCTTCTAACTCAAAGAAATATTTTCTATATACATATTTATACAAATACCAATACAAAAAACTATACATAGTCATCACAAAAATTATATGCATCGTTACAAAAATTATACTAATAATGGTCATATAGTCATTATTGAGCTGTTGCCAGAAGACGTACACAGTCAATACAAAGACGATACACAGTACTCCAAGACATAGTATAACCAATAATCAGTCTATTTTAAGAATTTTTTTTCATAATGACGGATTATGTCTTGCTCGACGCTTTTTTTTTCACCCTTACTCTGTATGATGCTTTCCAAAACATAAACCCATTCATTTTATATCGGTCCACTTGCTCTCTATGTCGAAAAAAGTGACATGGGAAATCAGAAATGCATCTTCATACAATGAATTGACAAGAATTGTGCTGCACGTTTCCTATGGAACCAAGATATTGTAAGTACAGCCATATGGGGCAGTCAGTTTATCAAAAAATGGAAACATCAGCTGGATGAGGTTCTGCTGATTCAGATGTCGTTACATTAACGTCATAACTGCATTACATAAATAGAAAACAACTTTTGTCTTGCTGTATATACAAGTAACGATAATGTTCTTAATGGAGGTTGACGTATAAAGGACCGACCATACGTCTAGAAAGAGTTATCAACGAACTAGAAATAACATGTCTGTACGATGAACCTGGATGGAAATGAACCTGGATAGAAATATGAGTTAAATCGTTAAATCAAGCCCCAACGCACCCCACCCACCCCGAGAAAAAAAAAACCACCACCAGTATCCACAAGCAGTAAACACATAATGAAGATCCCAAGTATATAAACAGATGTAGTATATTAAAAACACTGAATACATAATGAAGATCCTAACTGCACCAGAGGGGAAGGGAGCAAGCAACGCTAGCGACAGAAGAAAAACCAGTACAAAGTTCACAATTGATGAAAATGAAAGACAGAAGGCATCCGTTTGGCGCAACAAAGAACATATCCGTAAGACGAAACCTTGATAACCGTGACTTATCTTCGATTCTGAATTTTTATTAAATAGATCTAATTTTATGAAGCTTCTTGTTGAAGACATCGATAACAAATTTAGTATAGCAAATTGACGAATGAAAGATATAGAACAGAAATCACGTAAAACTAAATATTTTGTATATGTTCTACCATTATACATTGATCTTGACATAATTTGCTTATTATTGTTTCTTTAAGGAGTGCACTAGGTGTAATACATGTTTTTTCTCTGAATATGTGTTGTATTCAAAATGAACACGAGAATAAGTATGTATAATATGAGATAATAGATAATAAAGGAAGAAAATTAAATAATTAATTAAATAGAATCAAGAAACAACTCAATGCTATTAATAAATATGTAACTAGGCCAAATGGTTGAAGGCATATACACATGTATATATGATGATAAAATCATATTAAGGGGAAATTGTGATACTTCACAAAAAGGAATCTTAGTTTTATGTAATCTAATGAATACACAACTATAGGTCAACATATGAATCTAAATGGTAAGACAAATTATGATAACTAATCTCACACTTACCACACCTATGTTGGGAATTGTGGAGGTGAGAAGTGCAGTGTAAGTAATAAATTCTTTTATATTTGCCATTAGCAGACCTCCAACAACAATATGTCAGGAAGGGGCAGACGATGAATACCTTGTTGTGAAGTAGAACTAGTCATTTTACTCAAAGGGCATATGTGGCACATAGATACATCTCAATGACATCATCCTAACACAGTCACAAAAGCTTCTGCATCTCTACATAGTCCAGACAAATAATGTGAACTCCACATCGTACTGTAAGAGTTGATGGGAAAAGAGAAGCCTTTTCATTGGAAATTTTCTAGCATTGCACTCTCTCTCTTTCATTGTGGGTGATGATGACTATATTTCACACATCAAAAGGTTTAAATAAAATCCTAACCGCCATTGTAAGGCCCTTGACCTATCTTAGTGCTTGAGTATGCTTGATTTACTTAACAAGATGCTTAGAACCTTAATCTAATCCCTTGAGATGCTTTGTTAACATGTGACAATCTTATGTTTCCAATTTGGTCATGTTCTGATGATCTTTGAGCTTTGTTTACTTGTTTTGGACCAAGTTGCAATTTACCGAGGTTGAGGGGTTACCTTATAATTTTTCACACTTTGAGTGTGCCCTTGGTGCCTTAGCATCATGAGAGAGAGTATGATGCTATGGGGAACCTTGTTGGACCTTGGTTGATGAGGTGACATCATGTGGTGATGTTAGGGTTTCTAGGATTTGCTTGGTGTTGACCATGTTCAGCATGGTTGAGTGTTGTGACCTTTGTCTCGACCATGTTGGTGTGCTTTGGGTGTGTCTCAGCTGAAACTCCTTCCTTGAGTGATTTGCTTTGACCTTGATGGTCTTGGGGTGCGTTTGGTTGAGATGGTTGTCTTCTTGTGGTATGTCTTGACCTGGTTTGTTTGGTGACCTTTGGGTGTGGTTTACATAAGGTATCTTGGTGTTTGTTTTGACCCCTAGGGTGGTGGTGATCCAAGTGGTCGAGAACCCACCTAGGTTTTATCACAATAGGTGCACACATGCATATAGTCTTTGCATGGCTGCTTTCTTGATGGACAAGTGCCCCTTTGATGCTCTCTTATGTTGACACCTCACCCCTACATTATTTCCCTCCTTCTTTGAGTATATAACTCTCTCTTATTCATGCAAGTATATTTTTCAGCCCTCCTTCTTTTCCCTTCTCTTGTGTTCATCCTTACAGCTTTGAGCAGCAAAAAGGACTAATCTTGGGTTCTTTGGAGGTCGGCCAACCTTTCATGTGGTGCTTTGGAGCTTAATCACCTTCCTTGTGGTGATTCTTTGTGGTTTCTCTTCTTGGTAAGTGGTTCTTTTCCCTTGATCACATTTTTACTTTGGAACCCTACCTTTCTTCTTCTCCTTTCTCTGCCACTAAGACCATGTTTGACATGGTGGCTTCCTTGAAGATCTTCTCCTCACAAAGGAGTCATATACTATGTTTTGACATGGTGACACCCGAGTGAGAAGGAGCTCTCTTCTTCCTTCGTTCTTCTTGGTTCAGCCTAGGGTTTTTCACCCTCTTTCTTGAGCTTCCTTTTGACCATGGTGTTCTTCTCTTTGGAGGTGATCTTGTGGCTGAAGTGCTGACCTTGGTTGGAGCTTCATCTTCTTCTTTGGAGCCTATGGTATTAGAGCTTGGTTCTCTCCTTAAGGCAAGTTATATAACTCTCTACCTTCTTCTATTACTTGAACCATAATATTGTTTGCATGCTACTATTTTGATATCTAAAATTGATGTTAATATACTAGATGATCTTATCATAACCTAGGGTTTAAGTCTCATTAATGATCTCTTGAAAGTTTCTTCATATCCTAAACCCTAAATTCTTGTATCTGACTTGTTATGTGTTGGTTGAGGTGATTGTGATACAAGCAACATGATTCTTGGATTCATCCCCATGCTTTGGTTCGGACTTTGTGTTTTCTTAAGTTTTTGAGCTAGTTTTCTTAAGGTTGAAGCTTGGTCTTCCTTACCTTGGTTTGGTTTCTTGAAGGTTTATGTTGAAGTTCATTTTTCTAGGTCTTGATGTGCTTTTTGCATGGAGGTTTTCCACCTTGTTGATGGTGACCTTCCTTAATGTTAACTTTCTATCTTGAATAAGGTTTATCTCAGTTTGATGTTGGAAAAGTGTTGTTAGGGTAGATTGACCTTGGTGATCGCTACATATTGATCTTGTCTTGGTTGGAGCATATATATTGTTCATGGTTGAGACCTATGTTTTGGTTTTGGTCGAGATGTTTTGCCTTTCTTTCGGTCGAGACTCATGACCTAGTGTCATGACCAGAACCCTAACCATAATAGTTTAAGAGCCATAACACTCAAGGGTCAAGACACATTCTTGGGTGTCACGGTCCAAAGCCTAACCCTAGGGTGGTCGATACACTGGTTTTATGGATGGTCGATACATTTGTTTTGGTCATGGTCGAAATGCTTATTATGTGCATGGTCGAGACACCTACTTTTGTGGTGGTCGAGACACATGTTCTTGTCTTGGTCGTGACACCTATTTGGCTTGAGGTCGAGACACTTGGATTGTTTATGTTCGTGACACATGTTTGCTTGTGTGGTCGATACACTCACCTGAGTGCATGGTTGTGACACATTTGGAACTTTGTAAAGGTTGATACATATGTGCATATAAATGCTGGTTGACATTAATGTTGTTTAGACAGTTGTTTAAGCAAGATAATAATGGTGCTCTAATCCTAATATGCTCCATGAAAGTAGGAGGTGATGAGATTAGGGTTTTGTGCTTGAATAATGCTATGAAACCCTAATCGGCTATACATATAATCCTACCCCTAATGTTGGGAAATATGATGTGTTTTCTTGCCTCATTTGAAGTGGTTACCATATTATGATGTTTTCTCTCTCTTTTTTATGAACCCCTAACCTTGCAGGTAAAATGGTGTCATAGCGTGTATATGCTGTATATGCTATCGTGGTGATGACATGACACAGGATGATGGCTATGAGCCTTGATGAGACATAATGAGATCATATTGATGTGATGGGTCCTATGACCTGGTGAAGGATTAATGCCTGTTGTGAGGTAAATCCTCTAGTGATAAGATTGAGGATTTGATATGCCATAGTGATGTGACATTGGTGATAGCCTTGTATGGTTGTGTGATATTGATGTTGGCCTTGTGAATGGTGATGTGACAAGTTCACACCTTATACATTTTATATCTTCTAGAGTTGCACTATTCCCTTATCCTTGTAGAGCTTGTTTTGGATTTATACATTATAACTTGATTGATGCTAAAAGACATCCAATTGGCTTAACTAACTAAGTTAAACCCTAATCATGTAAGTGCCATGTGCCATAGATCCATTCTCATGTCAGTTTTATTGTTGGATGGTGAAACGAGTCATTCCTATGGGAAAACTCAGAGCACATACTTTTGAATATGTGAGGGTGCAAGTTGAGTATCTCCTTATGTCCATAATTACAAGTTGTGTGAGGTGGCCATGCGTGAGTTGTTCTCCTTGTTATATGGATGGTCGTGTTTGAGCCAATCCTTCCTTTTTAGAACGGCCATGTGTGAGCCTATTCTTCTAGCAGTGTGACCTGTACCAAGGTGGGCTAGGTGTTTATATATGGATGGCCATGTGTGAGCCAATCCTTCAGCTTGACTATATGTGGATGTTTTGCAATTGATTGATATGTCTCTGTAGTGTTTCTCTTATACTAACCAAGAGGTGTTAGAGAGGTCGTGGATTTCGGCTCTTCCATTGACCTTTTATGGTACTAATTTTGACTTAGCAGTGGTCGGTTGGATTTGAGTGGTACAACTAAAATCCTCAGAGCAATAATAAAAGACGTAATATAGTTGTCTAGTATATTTTGCTTAGGGTCAAGTATGTTTCACATTGGTTGAACCCTTTGCCTTATCTTACTACTGATTTCTTTAATTATAATGTGGTAAGAGAAAGAAATTGTTATACACATTCTTCATATTCATTCTTAAAATATTAATTGTTCTTTCACTCAGTAGTAGCAACCTATCTTATTTAATATACTTTATCAGGTTATTACATATTATTTAGATGAATCTGCTTATTCTATTAAGTATTTTATCTACCTGCTTAGAACATGTGCTTTTAATAGACATTGGCAGAGAGTTGTATCTCTCTCTGGGACGTTTGGTCTCACCCTATGGGTTTCCACATCTTTTAGGTGGTCATGCACGATGAGGTAGAGATCGTGTTGTTGATACTGAGCAACAAGAGGAGCAGTAGCTGAGTTAAGGTTGGACAAGCTGAGAATGGATTCCTCAAGTTTTCTACAAATAGTGTTGTAGACTCTAAATGCTTTGCTAGAGGTGGAATATCCCAAGAAAAAGGCTTTTTGTGATTTAGAATCAAACTTGTCTCTATTATCTTTTGTGTTCAAGATATAGCATGTTGATCCAAAAGTATGAAAATAGTCAACCCTAGGTTTCTTAGTATATATGATTTCATATGGTGTTTTCTTCAAATAAGAATGAACGGTTACTCTATTTAGCACATAGCAAGCTGTGTTTACCGCTTCAACCCAAAATGTTTTAGGTGTATTATGTTCGAGCATCATATTCCTAGACATTTCTTGTAGTGATCGATTTTTCCTTTCAACTATGCCATTTTGTTGTGGAGTGCGTGGAGCAGAAAAATTGTGAGTGTAGCCTTGAGATGTGCAAAATTCTTCAAATAAATGGTTCTCAAATTCTCCACCATGATCACTCCTAATTGTACATATCTTGTTTTGTAGTAGATTTTCAATCTTGGAACAAAATTGTATAAAAATTTGAATAGTATCATCTTTGTTTGCAAGAAAGTGTACCCATGTATATCTAATATAATCATCAACAATAACAAAACAATATCTTTTACTGCCAATAGATTGTGTCTGCATAGGTCCGAATAAATCCATATGAATGAGTTCTAGTGATCTATAGGTGCTAAGTACATTTTTGGGTTTAAAAGAGGTTTTAGTTTGTTTACCCAAAGTACATGGTTCACAATTTTTAGATTGATCAAAAGATAATTTGGGCAAACCACGAACAAGATCATATTTAACGAGTTTTTTGATGACATGTGAACTATCATGACCTAATTTTCTATGCCATAGTTGTAAAGAATTTTCATTTGCAAGTAAGCATTTTCCAACTACAGATTACATAGAGTTAGGTCTAAGAATATAAAGATTTCCAACTCTTTTTCCTTCATAAACAACATTTGTAGTATTTTCTATTAGTAACTTGCATCAATTTTTGTTGAATAAAACATCATATCCACTATCACATAATTGACTAACACTTATTAAATTGTGGTGCAAACCATCGACAAGTAAACCATTCTTTATTTCAAGGTTTGTACCGATATTACCGATTCCAACAATTTTACCTTTACCATTGTCTCCAAAAGTGACTGTTCCACTTTTCTATTCCTCAAAAGTTTGAAATGCCTCCTTGTTTCCGGTCATGTGTTTGGAACATCCACTGTCGACCACCCAATCCTGCATTAAGATATAGGTTTTGGTACCCATGTGAAGGTCCATTATGGTTAGGTACATTTAATAGCAAACTGAGCATGTTTTAACAAAGAAAACTGAACAGAACTTCATTCGGTCGACAAAAGTTCGACCGACAGGTGTCTCTCTCGACCAATTTTTCGATCGAGAAAGTTGCTATTTGTACAGGTTAAAACTAAATAGAAATAGAAGTCTATTCGGTCATCCATTTTTCGATCGATTTTTGCTCCGATCGATCATTTCTTCGACTGGAATGGTTGCTGTTTCACTAAGATTTCTACTGTAGATTTTGGTTTGTCACATGCATTCACTCGGTCAAAGTTTTCTTGACCGAGAAATATCTCGATGAAACTATTTGTAGACCGAAAATGTTTCTATTTGTCTCAATAATTTGTTTATATCAGTTCTGAATTTAAAATACTACATAAAGTTATTAGCTTAGTTGAGATAAGACATTTTGATTTTCAAAAATAAGCGTTAGATCATATCTCAACTAAATTACATTCAAGTATCCTAAGTTCAAGGTTTGGGGACCCAAACTCACTCAGAATCCTTCTTCTTATAAGGACATGAAAAAGAATAATGTCCAAGACGTAGGCAAAAGTGACAAGAAATAGAATCAATTTCATTTCTCTTTCTAGGATTTGGAATTGTGTTTTTAGGTACAAACATGATCTTGGTCTTGGATGCTCTTTTAGGTTGATTTCCTTTTGGAACATAACCTAAGCCTCTTCTTCCATTGTAGCTAGAAGAATATTTCAGAATATTATTTAGAACGTCATTCCCCTTTAAGCCATTAATTTCTCTTTGTAGCTTAGCAATCTCATCCATTTTCTTATTAATATCTATCCTTGCTTGATCTAAATTAGATAATAAAGAATTTCTTTCCTTAACAACATTATCATAATCTAGATGATTACATAAAATAGGTTGTTTTTGAAGATCATTTACTTGAGTTTGCATGTTTAACTTTTGTAGGGAAAGAAGATTGCAATTTGCTTCTACAGATTTTAGCTTAATATCATGATCTTCAATAACCTTTTTAAGATCTTCATTTTCAGATGTGAGAGCAAGAAGTTTCGCATGTAACTCATCATTTGCCTTATTAGATTTCTTTAATTTCTTCTTACACTCAACATACTTGTCCATGAATTTCTTGTAGACTAATAATTAGATCTTCTTTTGGCAAATCAAGAAGGCTTACCTCTTGGGAGTCATCATTATCATCTTCTTTTGCCATGAGACACTCCATATTTTCTTCTCCACTTTCACTATCACTTGACTCATCCCACACAGCTTTATAAGATTTTTCTCCTTTCTTCTTGAATGAGCTTTTCTTTCCTTTCTTTGCTTTAGGACATTCATTTTTGAGATGTCCTTTCTTTCCACATTCAAAACACCTAGGAGGGGAAGAAGAAGAACCAGCAATTTTGTTAGATCTAAATCTTCTATATTTCTTACCATTAACGATTAGAGCTTCTTCTCCTTCTCCATCACTTGTTTCATCATTTTCTTGTGTGATGATCTTTGAAGCTTTGAGGGCTATGTGTTTCTTTCTTCCTTGTTGAAGTTCACGCTCTCATCATTCCTCTTCCTCCAAGGTTGCCTCATGTGCTTCTAGGTTGCCAATGTGTTGCTCCATCCTTAGTCGGGTGAGATCATTTGCTTCTTCAATAGCAGTCACCTTGGGCTTGTACTTGGGAGGGAGAGATCTAAGAATCTTTGACACTTGATCTTCTTCAGCAATTACTTTGCCTAAAGAATTCAAACCATTCACAATAGAAGAAAATTTTGCATACATTTCACTAATAGATTCGTTTTGATCCATACGAAACTGTTCAAATTTTTGCTTCAACATTTCGATTTTAGAATTCTTAACTTGAACAGTTCCTTCATATGTTATAGAGAGTCTATGCCATATCTCATATGCCGTTTCACAATTTGATATTCTATTAAACTCACCAACGGAAATTGAACAATAGAGTATAATTACAACTTTTGCATTCATTTGGGCTGATTTTACCGTATTAACATCCCAATTTGCATACTCCGTTTGAGGAAATTCATATGGAGTTGATGCCATCCTCCATAAGTCCCAGCTGATTCATAGGAAGTAGAAATGCATCCTCCTATTCCAGTAGGTGTAGTTAGTTCCATCAAAAGGTGGAGGTCTTGCCACGAGTGTTCCTTCCAAGTTGAGGTTGTTGAGTACCCCGTCACCCATTCTTCAAGACTTTGTTAGAGTTCCTTGAAGCCCTGCTCTGATACCAATTGAAAAACCACTAGAGGGGGGGGGGTGAATAGGGTTTTATAGAGATTTTAAAATAATTTAACTCAAACAACCACAATTGAGACAATAAGAAGGAGACAAAGTGTTTAGAGTGGTTCCAACCTTAGCAAATACTAAGGAAGCCAATCCACTACTCGGTTGCTTACCCAATCGGGATTTTGAAAGTATTTAATTTTATTACCTCGCAAGGATATTACATAAAATTACAACACTTTCAACACCCTTTGTGTGACGACAATCACCAAACTGAAAAACAAATCATCATTAATTAAGAGGAATTAAACATAAACAACAAATTAACAAAAAAATCACTAAAAATTTAAAAACATTTTTTCAAAGAGATCCATTCCAAAGAAAACTCTTATTGAAAGGTCCAAAACCTTATATACATCATTATTCACATTGTACATATCCGATACATCTCATCTCGAGAATAACATATAACAGTTGCTTTACCAAACTATACATGAGCAACATAAAACTTCGAGGCACGTAAGCTAAAATCTCTTATTGATCATAAAACCAGTACGAACCAACTCCAAGGACCTGAGAGTACAGAGACGACACATAGGACTCATATCTACAAGACATGACAGACAGTACACTCAACCTGAGCTGTCACTGTTGCCTCAGCTGTTGTTCTTCCTCTGTAGAAAGGTCTTCACCTCCTCGTGCACGTCCACCTAAAAATTTGGGTCCCACGGGGGTGAGACAATTGTAATTGTCCCAGCGAGAGATATAACTCTCCGCCGACCATATTATTATCACAAATTAAGCATTTATAAACCGAGAAGAGGTTCTTTTTATATTTAAAAGCAAAATAATTCACTATATGAACATAATGAAGTAATCTCCTTTCATAAGGAGAACATTACATCTACCCATAGTAGATTATAATTCATCTATCTGCTTTGCAAGGAATGTAAAGAAATATAAATAACATCTATCAACTAGAATGTATAACTGTATTGCGCATCAAGCAATGTTTTCCATATTCGATCCATAAGCAGATATGCTACACGGCTGATTACATTTTACAATCACACTTATGCCCTGAGGAAGTGATCCGTACCACTCAAATCCAACCGACCATTGCGAAGTCGAAATCGGTACCATACAAGGTCCGTGGAAGAGCCGGATTTCATGACCTCCCACGTCTCGGTCAGTGTGAGACCACAAGCAGGACCGCAGTCTCTTGCTTAAGTGACCTTAGTCACACAGGGTCAGGCTACCCTCTGCCTAGCCCACCTTGGTACAGGTGTCGTCGCTAGTGAATCGAGCCACAGGGCAGTTCACCGTGCTCCCTGAGCCATGAACGCATTCATGCTCTATCACACTGAGCCATGGGCCTATTCATCATGCTCTTATCACACTGAGCCATGGGCCTGAAACCGTGCTCTGGAGTCTACAACCGAAGTTGTACTCTAACCTTCCTATTTGTGGCTAGGAGCAACCCCACATATTCAACAATATGTGCTCCGGATTAACCCGTAGGAGAACCCGTTTCACCATCACCAGCTACTGACGATGATGGATCTATGGCCAGGGCACTACATGATAAAATTCCACTTGATTAATTAAGTGCATTACCATATTCTTTTAGCATCAGTAAAGTTTCCACACATGAATTATTATGACAAATGCTACAAAGAAAGGTATAATACATCTATCACGTACTTTTCAAATCTTTAAAACGCATGATACTTGGGATCTCAGTCCCTTATCACATTACTGGGAATTCTCATACCTTCACATAATCATTATCACGATTGATGGATTTGGGTATTCAAGCCCTTAGATCTTCACATAACATTGTTACCTCTATAACAGGTAACCATTACCTCTAGGTCCTCAGACCAAGGTATTCATTTCACTTGTTGTGCAACTATTCACATGGCTCACAAGGCCATCACACATCTTGTCACCTCTCACTAGGCAAAAACTTATTCACATGGATCACAAGGCCATTGTACATCTTGTCACCTCTCACTAGGCAACAATTTATTAACATGGCTCACAAGGCCATTGCACATCTTGTCACCTCTCACAGGCAACAACTTGTTCACATGGCTCACAAGGCCATTGCACATCTTGTCACCTCTCACTAGGCAACAACTTATTCACATGGCTCATAAGTCCATTGATCATTATACTTGTTATACAAGTATTTAACATGCCTTACTAGGCTTATGAAATAAAAGAGATACAACCTTCCCATCATTAGGGTTAGGGTTTTCCTTTCTTATCGATTAGGGTTTCTCTTACATATCATTACCCTTCATTAGTGTTTTCCATAATTAACCATTTAGGTTTTCAAGGTCATATTATCAATGATCAAACCCTAATTCATTGCTCCAACATCTAGGAGCCAACATTGATATCATAAGTATTCAATCATACTTATTTATTCACATCATTTATCATTAAATGATTATCAACACAAGGTATGAGTTCCTCTCTCATCTTTACCAGGGTATGATTACATTAGACTTTATTGACTTGGCTTAACCCTTTCTCAAAGTATGTTAGCCCACACCTATAAAAGTGCTTTAAACTTATTACATCTCAATGTAACAATTGACATAACACACTTCATGTGTTACTCATCCAATTATATTGGATTTAAGGTGCATCAAGGTACATCAACCTTGAAGTGCTAGATGTGATATCTATCATGTCTTGATGTATCACTTCCCTCATCACTTTTAGCTTTACTTAAGTTCATCAACTTATCTTGTATTAGGGTATGTCCTATCCTAATAATTTATGCACTAGCTAATCACATTTATCATGTAATGTATTGGTCATAAGTGACACAATTGAATTATTCAACCATCATTAATGATATGAACTCATCTCGGGTTAAGCAATTATTGATACAGGATTAACCATTATCAACCACTCTAGGTGTTTCACCTATCAAGGTATTATCCACACCATTACTTGGTGTTACACTCATCACTCCTAAGAGTTTCTTGCCCTTACCTTTACAAAGTGTAAAGGGTTAAATCATGTGCATATATTCACCATATCGGGTTGTAGGTGTATAGACACTCACCATATTGGGTTAGGATTTGCACTTGTCTCCATATCGGGCATGAGGTATCTTCTTGACCTCATATCGGGCATAAGGTATAAGCATGTGTCACCCATGATACTTATGAGGTATCAACCCATCACCATATTGGGCTAGAAGTACATTCAATAACCCTATCGGGCTAGTCACCATCTAGGGTTAGCCATGACGGGTTAGGGTTACCATATCGTCTAGGGTTGTGTATCGTGCAACCCTATCGTGCAACCATGTCGTGTAACCATGTCATGCAACTATGTCATGTAACCATGTCGTGCAACTATGTCATGTAACCATGTCTTTCCATAGAACTTGTTACACTTCACTTATATCGGGTTATGCAAATTTGGGTTTCTTGTCAACTTACAAGTATACAATTGACCTTGTATCGTGCATGGAGTCTATACTTGACTCCCTATCGTGAAAGAGGTGTATACTACACCTCCATATCGTGCAACAATGTATTCATTCATATCCATATCGTTCAAGTGAAGAAGGTGCATCATCATATCGGGTTAAAGGTGCTTACTTGTGTGCTTGCACCTGATATCACTTTTATAAGGTAATATCATCTTCTTCAAGCTCTAGACCTTTGTTCTAACTATTATGGTTCATGTCAAAAGGTCTAAGAAACTACTAGAACTCATAATTTCATCAACTATTTCAGCAAATTTTGGAATTAAAAGTATATCATTAAATACAGCAATTTAGGTGATGAATAATAACATGGCTGAGTTCAAGTTATATAACCCGCCTTAAGAACCACTTCACAGTTCAAGGTCCAAAGCTCCATGTTCCTAAGGTTTAAGATGACTTTATCAAAAGTCCAAGGCTCGTTCAAAACTCCTTCATATATAAGGAATCACCATGGATAAGAAATTGGTGAAGAAGAAAAGAAAAGAAGATCAAAACCCTAAATTCATGCTTCTATCCAATGTTGAAGATGATCATTGCCTCACCTTAGGGTTAAGTTTTGAGTTCCTTAGCTCCTTGGCTGACACCCCACCACTCTTGGGCGATATGGACTTCCTCTTGGCCGACACAACCTTGCTTGCGGACGATACCCCCTCACTTGTGGCCAAAATCACCTCAATTGGCCGATATCAACTTGCTATGGACAATATCAATATGGTATGACCGATACACTTGCTATGGCCGATACCCAAGGCATATTGATGCAATGATTTTGAGTCGCATTTATAGACATGTTTGATATGTGTTTTATGTTTTTATTAGTCATTTTTATGGTTAATGTGGCATAATTCATCCACTTTGGTCTTTGCTACTATTTTATGTCAAATCCCCATTATTTCATCGTTTTGAGCATTAATTGTCAAAATATTATTATTTGTGTGAATTTATGTGATCTTGTATTTAAATTTTAGGACAAATGAGTATTTGCTTCAGTCGATACCATCGACGGAAGTCGATACCATCAACATGATCACAGGTTGCCAGCCGAAAGGAGCAGCAAAGCGTTGATACTATCGACAGGGATGTCGATGGTATCGAGATACCATCAGCTTTCTGGCGAGGAAGCAGTCGATAGTATCGACACCAAGTCGATACCATCGACGCATGAAGGCTACATCGACACAAAATGAAAAAAAACCGACACCTACAACGGGTCGATACCATCGACTCGCGTCGATGGTATCGACACCGTAAGATATGAGTTGGATTCCTAATGATCTCAATCGGACGGCTACGGTTAATTAGCGACCTAATGACCGAGATATACCTAATGACGGCTGCCCAGACGTGAGGGGGATCATCTCATTAGCCATTGCACGAGTACCGAGGAGGAGTAGAAAGGAGAACGGAGCATAGAAGCTCATACTTGTTGATCCGGAGGCCAAAGGAGACGGATTCCACCACCGAAAGGCGGGAGAGCACGTGTTCTACACAAAGGATCAACCGGTTCTTCTCCTTTCATTCCAAGTTTTTCACATGTTTTCCCCTATTTCTACCATGTACTTGTGTGAGATGAACATGCGGGGCTAATCCCCTTCGTCTTTAGGATAGGGAGTAGCCCGGGGATTCATTGTATGACAATTTTATAATAGTAATTCATATTTTATCTCTTAAATCCGTGGTATAGTTTCGTTTTCTCCATATATTGTTATGCTTGATCACCATAATAATAACTTAATGCCCTTAATCACTTTGAAAGAAGGATTAACGGCTGAAAAGAGACGAAATCTACATTAATCGATAAATCCCTTGACCAAGGTGGTGTAAAATTAATGGTGGATACTGAGAGATCGTTTATAATGCACCTAGTTTAGGGTATAGGTTACTATGACGGTGGAACCGACCTAGACCTAGGTAGTGAATTGCACCACGACAGTGGGCAATTCTGTTTTCAGGCCACTACCCAGATAGAGAGATAAAATTGAAGCATTATATAGAATTTAATACAATGAAAACCCGCGGTGAAACCGCAATCCTAAAGATACCCTTTTGAATTGATTAAATTAACATTTAATCGATCGTTTGTTTTATTTTTGTTTTTATTTTATTTTAATTTTAACAACAACCCTCAATTTGTTATTCAGCTTAGCTGATCGCAAATAGTTAGTAGGAGTCTCCAACAATTCCGAGTATCCCTGTGTTCGACTCGGGCCTCACAAAGGCCTGTATTACTTCGACGCGTTCACTTGCGTTTATACGCACAGTAAAATTGCGTCAAGTTTTTGGCGCCGTTGCCGGGGATACGGTGAATTGTTGGCACTTTGAGTGCTACGAGCGGCCATTCTAGGCCATACTTTTTTTTATATCTTGAAACAACTTCAAATATTTCTAAATTGTTTGATAATTTTTATACTCATCATAGCACTGTACTGAACTCGAATTTTCTTATTTCAGGTACTGTGTATGGTGCAGACGCGTAGTACTGACTACGCAGGTCGCAGACCAGAGGTTCCACTGGCGGGACCGGAAGACGAAGGTGACCACAATCAAGACTATTAAGAGGAACTACTTTCTGAATCCGAACACGAAGAGATGGCCGAAGAACCAACGATTTGGGCGAATATCAAAGCTTCTTCCGCATCCGCTTCCAAAGGGCCGATAAAGAAGCAAGCAATCAATATACCGACGTACAAGATTGATCCAGCTCTTATTAATTTGGTGAAGTCTAACGCTTTCCATGGTTTAAAAAATGAGGACCCCGTCGCGCACCTGAGTCAATTCGTGGAGAACTGTGATATGGTAAAAATTGACAGGTTTCCGCAGACTGCGCTCTACTTGAAGCTCTTCCCGAGTTCTCTAGCGGGAATTGTGCGAGAATGGTTACATAATTTGGATGATAAGTTTGTGGAGTCCTGGGACCATATGGTGGAGGTCTTGTTTGAGAGGTTCTTTCCTCCTGAGAAGACTAATGACATGATCCGGAAGATTCACAACTTTACCCAACAGGCCGGTGAGACATATTCTGAGACCTGGGAGAGATTTCAGGTTATGCTGAGGAGGTGCCCGCATCATGGGCTGGATAAGGAGACACAGGTAAAGATCTTCTATTTTGCTCTCTCTGAGCACGATAGGAGCAACCTTGATTCAGCTGGGTTAGGATTCTTTCTGAATAATACGGACACCAGATGTTGGGAGATATTAAAGAACATGGCTGGGAAACAGTCATGGGGTGAAAGAGGCATTATGGAGCAGGTCAGAGTTGCGGGTGAATCCAAAGTAATTAAGGAGCTGAATGACAAGTTAGATCTGCTATCCAAGAAGCTTCTAGCGAAGGAAGATGCATCTGAGGATAAGGAAGCCCAAGTAAAGTACATGCAACAACAGGGCTACAAAAACAATGACTATGCGTGGAGGAAGGACAAAAAGTTCTCCTGGAAGGATCCTAACAATTTTCTGCAGGATCTGGAGGCGAAGCCACAGCCTAGAGCTGAAGATAAGAACACCGAATTACTGAGTCAAATGGTGCAGCAGAATCAGGAGATGATGGCTATGTTTGGTAAACAATTGCAATCGCAAGGTGATATTCTAACCAAATTTGGGCAGACGCTACAAAGCCATGGAGCACAGATGCGGGCATTAGAAACCACCGTGGCTCAGATTTCAAGTGAAGTGGCAGCCATCAAGCACGCCAACCAATAGAAACCGGCCGAGAGTGCAAATGTGGCCCAAGCACACCATCAAGTGATGTACATGTCTGTGGTAAGCAATGAGGAGGAATCTCAGGTGTCAGAAGTAGAAGATCAAAGCCAAATGAAGTTTGATATGGAAGCAACACCGACGATACCGTATCCTTGTACTTATTATGGACTGCCAGGCGGAAATACTCTCTTCAAAAAATCCCGCCACGAGCACATGATAGATGCGCCTACGCTTAGGCGAGAAGAGCAAAGTAAGAATGTCCGTCAAGGTGCTGATGCATCTATTGCAGGGGAGGAGTCACAACACATGATTAATGTTGATGATGTTCTGATAAAGCCCACGCTAGAGGGAGTAATTGAAGCAAGCCTAGGGGATTTGGCCCCAAAAAGCTCATATGTGCCACCTCACAAGCGTGTCAATGCGGAAGATGTGTCAAGTCGGGACAATCCGAAGCCGAAGAAAGAGCACCGACACTATAGGAAATTCTTGGAAATATTCCGCAAGCTGCATATCAACATTCTGCTGGTGGAAATGATTGAGAAGGTTCCCGCCTATGGGAGGTTCATTAAAGATATAATAAAAAAAAGAGGCGGATCAAAGATACTGATGTATGCAGGATGAATGAAATGGTGAGCTCAATCATTCTTGGGAGCTTACCAGAGAAGAAGAAAGACCCGGGGAGTTTTTATATCCCATGTTCAATAGGTGATCAACACTTCCCACGAGCTCAATGTGATTCGGGCGCGAGCATAAATCTCATGCCGTTGTCCACATTTCAGAAGCTTGGGTTACAGGACCTAAAGAAATCAGCGGTGACAATTGAATTGGCCGACAGATCTATTGTAAGGCCACACGACGTTTGTGAGAATGTTCTCGTCAAGGTGGACAGATTTATTTTTCCAGTAGACTTTGTGATCATGGATATGCCGCAGCTGAAAAGTTGCGAGATGCTTCTAGGGAGGCCGTTTCAGGAAACAACCGATGTAGTGACAGCAATTGGAAGAGGCACACTCATGTTGGGAATCAGGCAAGATCGCGTGGAGTTCAAGTTGCCGCATGATCCGTTGAGTACCTTCTCCAAGGTACCAAGTTGATAAAAATGCCAAGAGCCATCTAGCCTAAGACGTTAAATAAGGGCACTTGTTGGGAGGCAACCCAACCACTGGTACATTAGGATAGTTCATTTACATTCGTAGGTTGATTTATTTTGGCTTAATTTTTAGTGTAAAAAGATACCGTGATCGGTTTGTTTGATGTGCAGGCTGAGGAAGAGTCGATACCATCGACCCACTGGTCGATGGTATCGACCGGGGAACAAGTTGACGACTGCAGATTTCATTCTGAGTCGATACCATCGACGACCTCGTCGATGGTATCGACCTACCTACAGGAAGGTCATGAAGAAAAAGTCGATGGTATCGACATGGGCGTCGATACCATCGAGATCCCTGAAGATATTCAGACCAGTTCGTCTCAGTCAACTCGATACCATCGACGGCCTCATCAATGGTATCGACATGGTTACAGGTTGAAATGCAAAGCGGAGGTGTTGCAACAAAGAAAAGTCGATACCATCGACCCACGTCGATGGTATCGACCATCCATGTCACCGATCCGCGCAAACGAACCAACGGCGATCGCGGCTTCCACGTCATCGATTCGGGTGAAGCGTCGATACCATCGACCCACCTCGATGGTATCGACACGTCAGCGATCCGGGTTTCAAGATCCAGCCATCGACAATCGTCGATACTCGCGATGGGGGCGGATAGCATCGACCAGTGTCGAGTCGATGGTATCGACGGGCCAACAGTGGCGCCGGCCAAGTCTATTTTAGGAGATTCATTACGTCAGTTGACGTCACACCTTCAGAGCGATCTCCTCCCTTTGTGCCGAGCACTCCCCCGAGCCATCCAAGCCCGAAGAACAGCAGCACCGAGCGACGATCTTCACCGAGCGGAGATTCAACTCTCCAATCTTCACCGAGCTCTCTTTCTGATCCTCTTTTCTCGTCGCCAACATGGTGCATACAGCCAGAGCTTCTTCCTCGCACACTCATCTGATTGACATCCCCAAGTTCGTGTCACCGCCGCCATCATTGATTGCACATCCTCGACTTGTCCATCCATCCGCGGAGGTGAAGAAGATTTATGAGTAAATTCTGAAGTGCAAGATTGAGCCCACCCGGTACGTGGACCCGAAAATGCTCCGTGATCTTGGCTTCAAGGCCAATCTAGATTACGTGCTGATGGGGCAGGCCCATCAAATGGGTAGTGGACATGATGAGCTTGAGTACCACGAAGACGGTTAGCCATTCTTCGGCGAGTGGCCGACGTACAAAGAGTTGGTGGCAGAATTTATGGCATCGTTGGACGTCTGTGTCGTGCCCAACGAGATATCAGCAAGCGACCGCGAGTGGGAAAAGGGCAGGGTGTCCTTTCGGCTCTACAACCACGACTACACCATCACCCTCGAGCAGTTCAACGAAATCTTCAACTGGAACCACTCGCGGTACGACTACCGCCGGCCGGACAACCGCACCGACTACGACGTCATCTTCTCCGAGTTGGTGACGGTGCTGCAAGGAAAGTCGGTGAGCTACCACAATGCCGCGGTAGCCGATTTCGAGCACCCGTTCGTCCGGATATTGCACCGGATGCTGAGCTCCACCTTGTTTGCTCGGGGCAATCTGGACCTTAGCAAGTTTCAGGAGTCGGACCTCTTCTTTCTTTATAAACTCCTGAAAAAACAAGAATGCAACTGGGGTGCATTCTTTCTGCAATGAGTATTGGCGGTGAAGAGGAGCACGAGAAAAGCCCCGATTCATTTTGGCGGGCTTGTCACCAAGCTGGCCATCTACTTGGGCTTGAATCTGCAATAGTTGACTCCTCTCTCTACAAGAAGCAAGGTGAACTTGCAGCATCTACACCGGTCCAATCTGTTACTTCTCTGAGATGGCGTGGCGTTTGCGCATTGCCATGTCAACCACGCCTACCAGGAGTGGGCACTGCCCGATCCGGTCTTCAACATCGATGGGGCACAACATTTTCTATGGCCAATCATAGCCATCGCCGACTCCGATGAAGAAGGAGGAAATGACGGCGGTGACCACGGACATGCCGACGACGCTGAGGAGGAAGAGGAGGCTTTTACACCTCTTCGAGCACGAGTGGCACCACGGAAGCGTCCTCGGATGCATCCGGGTGCATCTTCATCATCACAGCCTCCACCACCACCACCGCCCTCGCAGCCAAGCGAGGATGTCTATTCCATGTAGGGCATGTACATTATGCTGCACGATATACAGCAGTTGCAGCAGCATCACATGGCGATGTATACCGGTATTCAAGACACTACAAACCGGATACTAGATAACCAAAGGGCGATGTTCGAGAATGAGCGTCTTCTCCTTGACAACCAACAACAGATACATGATCGGTTGTATCGGATGGAGACGCAGCAGGAGCCCTTCTACGACCACTATTGGAGCCAAAATTATTTTGGAGGTTATCCACAACCTCCACCCAGGGCCCAGTTTGATCCAAGCTTCCAGGGGGAGTATCCTTCTTGGGACCCCACGGCTCCGCAGTACCCGCCTCCACCACCACAGGAGTGATCCGGTAGCACTATTCCAATCTTTAAGTTTGGTTTTGACTATGAGGCCATAGTCAGATTCAATCTTAGGGGGGTAGTTGGAACAACTTTATCTTTTACTGTTTTTAGTTTTTCACTTTATTGTTTTTGTTCTTGTTATTTGTTTCTTGCAATTTTAGTTTTTATAGGATCCACATGCTATCTAGTGTAATCGTGGATGTCATAAAGTTGTGTCATCTTGTCAATAGTGCATGGGAAAATCAAGGGAAGTTGAAAATTTTTGTGTGTTTGGAAAGCTTGTCTTGTTTAACCTTGGGCACATATCCGACGAAAATGATTGGTTTCGTTAACTTTAAAACAACAATTCACAACTTTACTCCTAATGATTCATGAAAGTGGACGGAAATGGTTGTTTGAGCCTAAACTGACCAAATGGTAATGTGACTTTAATTGGAAATAGGAGAGAGAAATCTCTTAACTACTACACAAGTCAGTAAGGAGGGACACATAATATCTTTCTAAGGTTCAGTCATCTAGTCTTGTGATCTTTCCACCTCTTTACTTTTCACAATCCACCGCAAGAATTGGAAGTACTTTACAATTTAACCTCTTTCACTGCATTGCACGTAGATAGGGCTTGCATTAATTCTTTTTCCATATGTTTTGCATAAAAAGAAAAAAAAATGAGAATAGTGATACATGCACATTATCCTTAGGTGCATGCCATGTAGTTGCATTCATAATTTTTCATGCATAATGTACATCATGTGTCTCAATTTTTCTTCAAGGGTGAATTAAATTGTTCCATACCTTCTAAATAGTGCAAATTTCTGAAGTAGGAAGAAAAATAAGCCCGATAAAATATTCATTATCAACTATGGATATAAAGGGTAAGAAAAAGAAAAAGAAAAAAAAATCTGAAAAAAAATCTGTATATAAAGAAAAAAAGGAGAAAAGTTATTTAGAAGCAATTTGAATAAGAAGGAGAAAGGAACGTAATATCACATGTATTTTAAGATAATTGAGTACATGATGTAGCTTAATTAGATGTCCATCTCATTTTGAGACGGATAGTTAAAGAATGCATCATTCCACCCAATTTTAGGCATTTGGGCATTTCTTATGTGCATTTGCATCATTTAGGACATTTTTGTTTTGTGCATGTTGAAACTGTGTAATACTTCCACTTTCTTCCATGAACCACCCATCTTCATCCACCCGTTGCTCGGATTGGTAGGCCACTATGAATTTCTCCTCACTAAAGTATATCAGGAGAACTGCTTCCATGTAGATGGTAGTTAGGGAGAGCAACATAGTATAGGAGATCACGAGATGCACCAAGTCTGAACCGGCGAGTTTTATTATGTTAACTACCTTATTTGATAGTGTTCATCAGTTTTGAGGTCAATTTCTTTTATGGATGATTACTGTCGCCTTCAGGGTAATTACCATTCCGTGGTTAGAGAAGGCCGGTATGTGAATGTCCGGTGGGAGTCGTATGGGATGTTGGTTGTGGTGTGTTGTTCTTCAGTTGACATTAGCAATTCTATTCTAAGGATTAGTTGCTCGAGGGTGAGAAACGTTCAAGCTTAGGGGAGTTTGATGCGATGATTTTGAGTCGCATTTATAGACCTGTTTGATATGTGTTTTATGCTTTTATTAGTCATTTTTATGGTTAATGTGGCATAATTCATCCACTTTGGTCTTTGCTACTATTTTATGTCAAATCCCCATTATTTCATCATTTTGAGCATTAATTGTCAAAATATTATTATTTATGTGAATTTATGTGATCTTGTGTTTGAATTTCAGGACAAACGAGTATTTGCTTCCGTCGATACCATCGACATGATCACACGTTGCCATCCGAAAGGAGCAGCAAAGCGTCGATACTATCGACAGGGATGTCGATGGTATCGAGATACCATCAGCTTGCTGGCGAGGAAGCAGTCGATAGTATCGACACCAAGTCGATACCATCGACGCATGAAGGCTACAGCGATGCAAAACAAAAAAAACCGACGCCTACAGCGGGTCGATACCATCGACTCGCGTCGATGGTATCGACACCGTAAGATATGAGTTGGCTTCCTAATGATCTCAATCGGACGACTACGGTTAATTAGCGACCTAATGACCGAGATATACCTAATGACGACCGCCCAGACGTGAGGGGGATCATCTAATTAGCCATTGCACGAGTACCGAGGAGGAGTAGAAAGGAGAATGGAGCATAGAAGCTCATACTTGTTGATCCGGAGGCCAAAGGAGACGGATTCCACCACCAAAAGGCGGGAGAGCATGTGTTCTACGCAAAGGATCAACCGGTTCTTCTCCGTTCAGGGGTTTTCCCTTTCATTCCACATTTTTCACATGTTTTCCCCTATTTCTACCATGTACTTGTGTGAGATGAACATGCGGGGCTAATCCCCTTCGTCTTTAGGACCAGGAGTAGCCCGGGGATTCATTGTATGACAATTTTATAATAGTAATTCATATTTTATCTCTTAAATCCGTGGTATAGTTTCGTTTTCTCCATATATTGTTATGCTTGATCACCATAATAATAACTTAATGCCCTTAATCACTTTGAAAGAAGGATTAACGGCTGAAAAGAGACGAAATCTACATTAATCGATAAATCCCTTGACCAAGGTGGTGTAAAATTAATGGTGGATACTGAGAGATCGTTTATAATGCACCTAGTTTAGGGTATAGGTTACTACGACGGTGGAACCGACCTAGACCTAGGTAGTGAATTGCACCACGACAGTGGGCAATTCTGTTTTCAAGCCACTACCCGGATAGAGAGATAGAATTGAAGCATTATATAGAATTTAATACAATGAAAACCCGCGGTGAAACCGCAATCCTAAAGATACCCTTTTGAATTGATTAAATTAACATTTAATCGGTCGTTTGTTTTATTTTTGTTTTTATTTTATTTTAATTTTAACAACAACCCTCAATTTGTTATTCGGCTTAGCTGATCGCAAATAGTTAGTAGGAGTCTCCAACAATTCCGAGTATCCCTGTGTTCGACTCGGGCCTCACAAAGGCCTGTATTACTTTGACGCGTTCACTTACGTTTATACGCACAGTAAAATTGTGTCACCTATGCACGATACCCTTGTGCCCTTACACAATATTCCAACCCTCTTGCATGATATGGCACTCACTTGCACGATATGGCACTTAACTCTTCACCCTATTGGCCGATATCACCTTATATGGCCTATTTCACCTACTTGGCCGATATGCTTTTGCTATGGGAAATATCCAAGGGCATATGCAGGATACCCTTGCTTTCCTTCACGATACAAGAGCCCCATGCACGATAACACAAGGTAGTAGGGTGGTAAGGGTCGCAAAATTGCACCAAGGGGTGAAACTAGGGGTATATATACTTGCTGATCATGAAGAAAGGCAAAAATGAGGTGTCAACATTTTGAGCTAGTAGGTGCCACGTGTCATGCATGGGTGACACGTGTCCATGCATGCATAAACATTTATATTGACATGCAAAAAGTTTGAGGATCATCTAAATATGCAAATTCGTCCATTGCTTATCCATTTGGATAAGTCATCTAGGTTTAATCACTATTTTATGTCAAGTCGATACACTTTTTCTAAGAAAACTTGTTGGCCGTCACACCTCACCTCCTTGAGGTGCTTTGCACGATATGGTCTTTTCCAAGAGATCAAAAGATGATATGAGACACCTCCTTTGGCTCCATGGCCAATAGGCACTCATATATAAGATTTTCAACTTGATACAACTCAAGTTAAGCTTCCAAATTCAACCCTTTTTCTTGGTCATTTCATCACCTAGAGTATCATCGTTCGTAATTGATCCAAAAATGGTGTCTCATTCATTATCTATCCTCTAAATGATACATATAGGAAGTAGGGACATTCTAGAGGTGGTAATTTGCATATCAACCCCACATTTTGGGTAAATTACAATTTGTACCAAAATTGGTGCTCAAGGTACCAACATTGTTCAAACAAGTTCAAACTTGGAATTTAGGCTTTCCATAAGCCACCACCTTGCATCATTCTCTCAATAATGATGCTAAAACACATGATGCATGTTCAACATGTGACATTTTGCATTATAGCCCCTCAATTTGGGTAAATTGCACTTTGGTCCAAAACAAAGGAAAATTGGTCAAACAACATTCAATCGGGACCAAACTTGAAACATGAGTGTGTCACATGATAAAAAAACACCTTAGAGGATTATATTAAAGTTCTAAGCAACTTTATTAGCCAAAATAAATAGGGTTACCTCATAACCCAGGTCAGGGTCATTACAAGTTATAAACCCCTAACAAGGATTTCGTCCCCAAAATCCCAGGTAAAGGAAGACATATATTATTCATTCATCATACCATCAAGTCTCCACATAACATATTAATGTCATGGAGATGACATAGAACTTTGATCAACACAAAGTTCTTCCACACAGGGTTATCATTGAATCTGTCACACAGGGCACATATTCCACTATCTTTTTCATTATTGACTGTAGAGTCAACTCTATGTCAGGTAATACTTTTCTTAGTCATGGAAACATCATTCATACCTTATTTAACTCAGGTGTCATACCTTACTGATTTTTCACCTTTCTCAACTTACAACTTTATGTGACAAGATTCTGGGAAGTCTCCCATACTCCTCATTTAGCATTTTACTTTTAAAGGAAAGACCAGAGTCATATTCTGTCACCCACTTGTGACTACAAGTCTTGTCATATATCTACTGTGTCATCTAATCTACTGACACAACATTAAACTTTCTTACTACTTGTACCAACTATCTCATTAGTTGTACATTTTCTTATAATAAGGGGAGGTTACTTATCAATTAAGAACTTATCTTAGAGGTATCTTTAGATGTTATATATAAGTTGCCTTAACAGATCTAGATAGGGGTATTCTAAGAAATTATTTTTAGCTTGATAAGCTTTTCCCACAATGATTTTACAATTGTTCCTTCAAATAGTACATCCTTATCGATGTTATGTTTATGCGGAGCATAAACCCCTAACATGTGATGTCCATACTATTTTATGTAACTAGACTAATTTCACAGTTGGCCATCCCAGGTAACCCACATAAATCAGTTGAATAGGAGTTATGCTTTTACTTTGACATATCACTTGATACTTCTTAGATACCAGAATTTCTTATCTTGGTATCCATCACATGCGTCAAAAACACATCACATCCTCATCTTTCTTTCATCTTGGGACATTACTTGTTACACATATCTTTATCTTGGAACCAAAGTCCAAGAGAAACTGATACTTTTCTAAGTATCCATCAACTAAACATTTTTAACTTATGCACATCAAGTGTCATAAGACCCACATGATTACCATGTCCCAGAAGGGAAAGAACACAAAGGAACATATTCCTGTTATCACCCCATCATCATCCAGGGTTGTTTATCAAAGAGAAGAGATTATCATCTCCTCTGATTATTGCATGAACTTTCAACTATTCATGAGTCATTTACTCGTGTTTCATCCTAGGTTCCTTGCCATCAGCATAGGAATTATAAGGATGATTACATGTCATTATTCCTTTCTTTGTTATTGTCTAACATGTTCATGAGCATTTTGTGATTTTATCACATTTCCCATTTCCACATCATGGGAAAAGATCTTTACTATCCACACATGCTTTATCTAACAGGGATCATCTCCCTTGTTCTCATTCTCTTATCATGAGGATTATACTTTTAATTTCCTCATACATACAGATTGATCTGAGATCATCTCAGATTCCACTTTATTGCACTTAGGATGTGATATACATGCCCATACCATATTTCCAGTTTAGTTATACTCACTAGATTGTCTCAAAATGACTACTTGATCAGAGTAATCAGAAACATAACAATCTAAGAGTTCCATACTTACTCTATCTCCAATAATTATATACCTGGCCAAGGTATACAAGTACTGAGATTAAGTAGTATGCAATTTATGTATTATCATATTCCTTACTTTTCGTATCATTGCCAACACATGATTTAACATCCATGGACTTTCTCCAGGCATCACTTCTATATCTCATCCTCTTTCACATGGATAAGAGAAATTATAGAACATTTAAAAGAATACTGAACAGAATATAAATTCTAGTTCTCATCATTTCTTTCCTATGTCCCCAAAGGACAATCAATAGGGAAGTCCATAATAGCAATCCTTTTTAGGATTAGCAGGTAACATCAAAATAAAGCATATCAAAATGAAAAGCTCTATATGACTATTACCCCTCGTAGTCACCCACCACTTCAGGTTGACTCAACACATAGGGTCTAGCTATTTCATGTTGTTGTTCTTGCCTTTTTACACTATTGGACTATGACGTTTATAAACCCTACCGAGCCTACCTCGGTTGTTCAGTCATTTCCTCCCTTCTTTTCAAAGAAAAGAGTTTAGTACGCTCAACATGTCCATATCCATAACATGTCTTATTCTCATATCATGGTCTTATCAGTATCATTACCGATGTATAAGCTAAGCCGTAAGTTCTTACAGGTGGAAAGTTAGGACCTTTGCCTTTACTTTGTGGCTACTGCCCTGGTACACTAGGCATTTATTGCACTGGTGGCACCAAAAACTTTGTCTTTTTAGAAAAACTAGGAACATGTCTCTAGAATTGTAGAGACCTTTCCTTATTCCTCAACTTATTTCCCCATCTTGGGCATTACCATCGCAGATATACTATCTATCTATACTTATGGCAGAGTCTATTTTCTTGCCATATGCTAATCCTTCCCACATTTTCCACTTTTCCAACATGACTATGTCATTCAAGAACCTTTTCAAAGCCCAAAGTTTCTGTATTAAGGACTGGTAACCTAGGTTGTAATGCTAGTATCCAGTCTACTATATGTATCACCGTTGTCTTAATCTGCCTATTAAGAGCATAAACATAGGATTCTCTATCCTGATCGGGTCATAATGGGAATTCTCAGGCACTCATTCTTCTCTTGCCTGATCCCTTACACCCTTTCCAGGTGCAAAAACATTTCCCTCAACAATGTGATCCTCGTGTTCTCCAGCCATTTTTAAACTTCACCCTTTCTTCTGCACAAGCAGAAGTCACTATAGGGTATACTGGAGGATACAAACACAAATTCAACACCTTAGTCCTATGTCTCTGTAGACTCAACATCTATAAACTAGAATGTATAACTGTATTGCGCATCAAGAAATGTTTTCCATATTCGATCCTTAAGCAGATATGCTGCATGGCTGATTACATTTTACAATCACACTTATGCCCTGAGGAAGTGAGCCGTACCGCTCAAATCCAACCGACCATTGCGAAGTCGAAATCGGTACCATACAAGGTCCATGGAAGAGCCGGACTCCATGACCTCCCACGTCTCGGTCAGTGCGAGACCACAAGTAGGACCACAGTCTCTTGCTTAAGTGACCTTAGTCACACAGGGTCAGGCTACCCTCTGCCTAGCCCACCTTGGTACAGGTGTCGGCGCTAGTGAATCGAGCCACAGGCCAGTTCACCGTGCTCCCTGAGCCATGAACGCATTCATGCTCTATCACACTGATCCATGGGCCTATTCACCATGCTCTTATCACACAGAGCCACGGGCCTGAAACTGTGCTCTGGAGTCTATAACCTAAGTTTTACTCTAACCTTCCTATTTGTGGCTAGGAGCAACCCCACATATTCAACAATATGCGCTCCGGATTAACCCGTAGGAGAACCCGTTTCACCATCACCAGCTGCTGACGATGATGGATCTATGGCCAGGGAACTACATGATAAAATTCCACTTGATTAATTAAGTGCATTACCATATTCTTTTAGCATCAGTCAAGTTTTCACACATGAATTATTATGACAAATGCTACAAAGAAAGGTATAATACATCTATCACGTACTTTTCAAATCTTTAAAACGCATGATACTTGGGATCTCAGTCCCTTATCACATTACTGGGAATTCTCATCCCTTCACATAATCATTATCATGATTGCTAGATTTGGGTATTCAAGCCCTTAGATCATCACATAACATTATTACCTCTATAACAGGTAACCATTACCTCTAGGTCCTCAGACCAATGTATTCATTTCACTTGTTGTGCAACTATTCACATGGCTCACAAGGCCATCACACATCTTGTCACCTCTCACTAGGCAACAACTTATTCACATGGATCACAAGGCCATTGTACATCTTGTCACCTCTCACTAGGCAACAATGTATTAACATGGCTCACAAGGTCATTGCACATGTTGTCACCTCTCACTAGGCAACAACTTGTTCACATGGCTCACAAGGCCATTGCACATCTTGTCACCTCTCACTAGGAAACAACTTATTCACATGGCTCACAAGGCCATTGACCATTATACTTGTTATATAAGTATTTAACATGCCTTACTAGGCTTATGAAATAAAAGAGATACAACCTTCCCATCATTAGGGTTAGGGTTTTCCTTTCTTATCGATTAGGGTTTCTCTTACATATCATTACCCTTCATTAGTGTTTTCCATAATTAACCATTTAGGTTTTCAAGGTCATATTATCAATGATCAAACCCTAATTCATTGCTCCAACATCTAGGAGCCAACATTTATATCATAAGTATTCAATCATACTTATTTATTCACATCATTTATCATTAAATGATTATCAACACAAGGTATGAGTTCCTCTCTCATCTTTACCAGGGTATGATTACATCAGACTTTATTAACTTGGATTAACCCTTTCTCAAAGTATGTTAGCCCACACTTATCAAAGTGCATTAAACTTATTACATCTCAATGTAACAATTGACATAACACACTTCATGTGTTACTCATCCAAGTATATTGGATTTAAGGTGCATCAAGGTACATCAACCTTGAAGTGCTAGATGTGATATCTATCATGTCTTGATGTATCACTTCCCTCATCACTTTTAGCTTTACTTAAGTTCATCAACTTATCTTATATTAGGGTATGTCCTATCCTAATACTTTATGCACTAGCTCATCACATTTATCATGTAATGTATTGGTCATAAGTGACACAATTGAATTATTCAACCATCATTAATGATGCGAACTCATCTCGGGTTAAAGGCATTATTGATATAGGATTAACCATTACCAACCACACTAGGTGTTTCTTTCCCTTACCTTTAGAAAGTGAATAGGGTTAAATCATGTGCATATATTCACCATATCGGGTTGTAGGTGTATAGACACTCACCATATTGGGTTCGGATTTGCACTTGTCTCCATATCGGGCATGAGGTATCTTCTTGACCTCATATCGGGCACAAGGTATAAGTATGTGTTGCCCATGATACTTATGAGGTACCAACCCATCACCATATCGGGCTAGAAGTACATTCAATCACCCTATCGGGCTAGTCACCATCTAGGGTTAGCCGTGACGGGTTAGGGTTACCATATCGTCTAGGGTTGTGTATCGTGCAACCCTGTCGTGCAACCATGTCGTGTAACCATGTCATGCAACTATGTCATGTAACCATGTCGTGCAACTATGTCATGTAACCATGTCGTGCCATAGAACTTGTTACACTTCACTTATATCGGGTTATCCAAATTAGGGTTTCTTGTCAACTTACAAGTATACAATTGACCTTGTATCATGCATGGAGTCTATACTTGACTCCCTATCATGCAAGAGGTGTATAATACACCTCCATATCATGCAACAATGTATTCATTCATATCCATATTGTTCAAGTGAAGAAGGTGCATCATCATATCGGGTTAAAGGTGCTTACTTGTGTGCTTGCACCCAATATCACTTTTATAAGGTAATATCATCATCTTCAAGCTCTAGAACTTTGTTATAACTATTATGGTTCATGTCAAAAGGTCTAAGCAACTACTATAACTCATAATTTCATCAACTATTTCAGGAAATTTTGGAATTAAAAGTAGATCATTAAATACATCAATTTAGCTGATGAATAATAACATGGCTGAGTTCAAGTTATATAACCCGCCTTAAGAACCACTTCAAAGCTTAAAGGTCCAAAGCTCCATATTCCTAAGGTTTAAGATGACTTTATAAAATGTCCAAGGCTCGTTCACAACTCCTTCATATACAAGGAATCACCATGGATAAGCAATTGGTGAAGAAGAAAATAAAAGAAGATCAAAACCATAAATTCATGCTTCAATCCAATGTTGAAGATGATCATTGCCTCACCTTAGGGTTAAGTTTTGAGTTACTTAGCTCCTTGGCTGACACCCCACCACTCTTGGGCGATATGTACTTCCTCTTGGCCGACACAACCTTGCTTGTGGCTGATACCCCCTCACTTGTCGCCAAAATCACCTCAATTAGCCGATATCAACTTGCTATGGACAATATCAACATGGTATGGTCGATACACTTGCTATGGCCGATACCCAAGGCCTATGCACGATACCCTTGTGCCCTTGAACGATATGCCAACCCTCTTTCACGATATGGCACTCACCTGCATGATATGGCACTCACTTGCACGATATGGCACTCAACTCTTCACCCTATTGGCCGATATCACCTTATATGGTCAATTTCACCTACTTGGCCGATATGCTTTTATTATGGGCAATATCCAAGGGACTATGCACGATACCCTTGCTTTCCTACACGATACAAGAGCCCCATGCACGATACCACAAGGTAGGAGGGTGTTAAGGGTCGCAAAATTGCACCAAGGGGTGAAACTAGGGGTATATATACTTGTTGATCATGAAGAAAGGCAAAAATGAGGTGTCAACATTTTGAGCTAGTAGGTGCCACGTGTCATGCATGGGTGACACGTGTCCATGCATGCATAAACATTTATCTTGACATGCAAAAAGTTTGAGGATCATCTAAATATGCAAATTCGTCCATTGCTTATCCATTTGGATAAGTCATCTAGGTTTAATCACTATTTTATATCAAGCCGATACACTTTTTCTAAGGAAACTTGTTGGTCGTCACACCTCACCTCCTTGAGGTTATTTGCACGATATGGCCTTTGAAAAGAGCTCACAAAACGATATGAGACACCTCCTTGGGATCCATGGCCGATAGGCACTCATATATAGGCTTTTCAACTTGATACAACTCAAGTTAAGCTTCCAAATTCAACCCTTTTTCTTGGTCATTTCATCACCTAGAGTATCATCATTCATAATTGATCCAAACATGGTGTCTCATTCATTATCTCTCCTCTAAATGATACATATAGGAATTAGGGACATTCTAGAGGTGGTAATTTTCATATCAACCCCAAATTTTGGGTAAATTACAATTTGTACCAAAATTGGTGCACAAGATACCCGCATTGTTCAAACAAGTTCAATCTTGGAATTTAGGCTTTCCATAAGCCACCACCTTGCATAATTCTCTCCATAATGATGCTAAAACACATGAGGCATGTTCAACATGTGACATTTTTCATTATAGCCCCTCAATTTGGGTAAATTGCACTTTGGTCCAAAACAAAGGAAAATTACTCAAGCAACATTCAATCGAGACCAAACTTGAAACATGAGTGTGTCAAATGATAACAAAACACCTTAGAGGATTATATTAAAGTTCTAAGAAACTTTATTAGCCAAAATAAATAGGGTTACCTCATAACCCATGTCAGGGTCGTTACACTTTGGACAGCCTTCACCTTCAAGTAGTCTCACTAACCTTGAAGCAGCCTTCCTTGAAGTAACTTCAAACTCCCCCTTGAAGTAGCATTCCTCTTGAAGTAGCTTCCCGTTGAGACATCCTTATAGAAGTAGTCCAAAGATCTCCTTCTCCACCAAGAAGATCAAAGCTCTCTCAAATCTGCAGCCTCCAACCCTAGGAGTAGCAAGGAGAGTACAAGTAATAATAAAGAACAAGAAAGGAAACAGAAAGTACAATTACCACTTGAAGCACAAGGCTTGATTTCGTATATCAAGCGTATTGATCTCCTAACCAATGAGTATGAAAGTGTTGATTTTGTGGGTAGGAGATGCTATCCTATAGGACACGAATTTGGAGCAAAGGAAATGAGTAGCAAGTACTAGTGTTGCTCAATTTCTCAAAACAGATTGCCAATTGCAAGTATGAAAGCTCAAGTATTGCACAAGTGTATTTTTAGTGTCCTATGGCTTGTCCTATTTATAGGAATGGCCTATGGATGCTTAAGGACGTTCTAGACACTTTCTAGGGAGTTCTAAGTGCTCAACTAGCCGTTAGGTATCCATTAGTTGCTTTAACAATGGCTAGTTAATTAATCCTGAAAATTGCAGACAGAGACATTCTCGATCGAAGATTTGTCGACTGAGAGTCCTAGTCGGTCGAGGACTTGTCGACCGAGGGACTGTCTGGAGCAAGTGTATATAACATTATGATCCAAATCCCAACTACCTTTTCTGTTGTGTCTAACGGCTACCTGGGTCATTCTCGGTCGAAGAGTTTGTCGACCGAGAGTATCTCGGTCGAGAATGTTGTCGATCGAGATTAACCCTATTTCAATGTTTTAAACTAAGTACTAAGTGTTTGTATAAGTTTGCAGTTGTGACACTATTGTAGGGGATGACCTATCTAAGTGTTGTGATTGACTAGGCAAGATCTAAACGCTTGATTTACATGATATCTAAGTACTTGTACATTATATATATTTGTACAAGTTTTTACATTTGATTACAATCATGAATTAAAGAAATTTGAGCTTATATATCTTCCAAGAGTTTGTCATCCACCTAATTTCTGCAACACTCAAGTAGCACGTTAGATCCACAAGAATGAAATGTTTGTCATTATCAAAACAAAGGGATTTAAATGATGTCCATTTAGCCAACAAATGGAAGCGCAGTTTCTAAAACCATGAGAAATGAAAAGACAACGACTACTTTTGAGCATTTTTCTTGTAGATAGCCAGTTGGGAAACTATATTGTATAAGAACTTTTGGAATAATTCATTCAACTCGCTAAACTTGTCTAGTTTTCTGACTAGATTGTCCAGTCTACTAATGGGATAATCTTGTTTAGTTGGTCTATCAATGATCTAATTGATTACCTAAACCTTTTAGTAACCAATTAATTAAATGCATGTGATTATACTTCTCTTCCATGTGCATCCTATGTGTATGACCCTCTATTCTCCACAATACGATGATAGTGGTGTCTATAACCATATTGTGACTTCATAGAAAATAATAGGTATGTAAAAATAATTCATCACCATGCAAGTAAATGGATAAGTTGGAGGACAACTGCAACTTAGAGTTGTGACTAGTGTTATAGTGATCATAAAATCTCTTTATCTACTATATCTAGATTGAATCTAAGGCATGGAAACATACACCTCTTAATGTTCAATCTTCACTCCTTGATCTAGATTATACTATTTGAGATACATGTCAACTCAATAACATATATTCACTCACATGAGCATGATCATGTATTTTATAGTCTTACTCATCAAGTGATTGAGATATCACTCAAAAAATTCTATCTACATCACTCACAAATTCCTCATGTGTCATAGTGCACCCAAGAACTATTTATATGTGAATCCTTATTCAAGGTCACATTGAGTAGTGTCAAAATGCACTAAACAACATGTGATCATTGTAGTGACTTCAGATCTAAGGGTAAATATCACATTGAGATGTGATTATGACTACCATTTATGGCTTCCATGTATCATACAAGTTGGGTATGCTCGGTACACTTTTTCATAACATTACATATGTGTTTGTCTTGATATCCAATATCACAACTAATGGGTTGTAGTCCTCTATCAACACACATATTAGTCTTAATGTATTGATGTCATCCTAATTTTTGGAATAATATCTAATTGGGGACCTAGAAAATAATGAATACTCTTAGCATATTGATGATCTCGTTTTTAGGTCCTCAACATGAAATCACATGTCATTGACTCATATATTCATAGGACATCATTATATTTATTCATGATTTCATATTGAAACAAACATAATGATTGGAATTTCCTTTATTAATAATAAAATAAATTACAAATTATACCATTACAATCATAATATGACATACACTCAGGACATGCTACCAATAGTATCCCACTTGTACCAATTACAAATATAAGACTACATGATCTAATATGGAATTTTTTTTCTTTGAACGTTCTTTCCTCAGAGGATCAACAACATTACTTTCAGTTGGTACTCTACAAATTTTCTCATATTGACATTTTATGATCTCTTATATGTGAATGTAATGTCATAGATATGCTTGGAATGTTGATATGATCCAGGTTCCTTAGCTTGTGCAATTAATCCATTATTGTGACTGTATAGATCTACTTCATTGTCAATGGATGGAACCACCCCTAGTTCATCAACGAACATCTTGATACATACAACTTGCTTTGATGTGTTGGAGGAAGCAATATTATTGACCTCTATTTCATTATCTACCACCATCTCTTGCTTGGATCTTTTCTAGTTGATAACTCCAATGTTGTGGCAAACACAAGACTTGATTGTAAACAGTAGTTATCCTTTTCAATTTGGAAGCATCCATCAGTTTAACCCTTTACACCTAAATTTTCCACACCACCACAAATAATGATTGGTCCTTAATTAGTTAAAATTAAGTACTTAAGGATGTTCTTTATAGAATTACATTGGACTTTAATGGGATTTGACTAGTACCTGCTCCTCATGCTCAAAGCATACAATATGTCGGGACGTGTATATAGCATCACAAACACGATATATCTGATTGCATATGTGTATGGAATCTTATGAACGCCATCTCTTCATAAGAGATAGATATAGTGTTATAACTTGAAATTTTGTGCATTAGTTTTATCAAAATGTAATTTGAGCATTTAATAAGGTATCTTTGAAAATCATGTAATTCTATGCATTTTTCTTACAAATTAGTCCATGAATGCAAATTTGTCAAATTCAAGGAATTTCATGCTCTCATCTAATTTCAACAGTGACATAAGAGTTGTTTTGTTCAAAAATAAAAGAAATACATGTTATTCTAGAAGATTATGAGATTATCAAATAATGGAGTGATTAATAGATAAATAATAACCATATGAAGATAATTGTCGTGTTGATATATGACCTAGGTGATTAAACTAATTAATACTTAAAGACAAGAAAAGGACAATTATCTTTCATAGTTTATTCTCATTTTTCCCGTCTAAGATAATGCCAAGATTAGGATCCTACTAAAATTGGTATTATTTTGAATTCTTCAAGGTCTATCGAATTTTCAAAGAAATAACTAAAGTGAAATAATCCTAGATAAACCGAATTCGAATAGAATGTAGATATCCCGCCTTGGCCTAAGTCCTGATAATGCAAGACATATTCTATGTGACAGAAGATGTGGGCATTCCCAAGTTCATTGGATGGATATATGATGACTGTCATGTCATCTTCTTGCTTGCAACTTGGGTCCTTCTCAACTCAGATTTTGTCTTTGATCATTTCTCTCTCATCCCTCCAGGTAGCTCCCTTGGATTTATTCTATTAGAAATAGGGTATGAAACTGAATCTATCAAGATAAGATTCAACCATTACTGTCACCTATAACAATAGTTCCCAAATCAATGATGACTCTAGAGAGTCAGGGTTAGACCCTAATGCCTCTACTCATCACCCACCCTATAACAAGTATCTCATTAGTTTCCCCACACCCTCAAGAGTTGAACCCATCTCTCAATTCAAGATGAGAACCTTGACAGATCCCAACTATTCACCATCATCTTACCCAGAGATGTTGACCTTACCTTGAGTATATACTGCAACTTTGACAAATTCCTTTGATCATGAGCATCATACGAAGGTTCCATAAAGGTCATCATACTATGAAACAAGTAAGGATCCCCTTATTTTTCTCGTAGAAAACCAGTTCCTTTGGTTTGAAGGTGGTCATCAGTGATTCTCCTCCACACGACCTCGAAGTCTTATCAAGATCAGGTTAGACTCATACAACACCCAGGAAGCATCTATCAACCTTACTTCATAATAAATTGATGTATAATCCCCTCCTTCCTTGTTTCTTTACTGTTTCCTTTAGACCCCTAACACCCATCTTTGTCCACCTTCGTCGCTACAAATCTATTGGTTCAGACCGACAAAAAAGCCAATGGTGGCCTTGGCTGAGGTTGTCACAACTTCCAGTGAGGGATCAACCGTGGTTGACTTCCTGGATGCCGACAACGCATGAAAGCCACAAGGAAGACAATCCCAGGTGGGATTTTCCTCTTTTGCCCTTATTCCATGTGACATGAATGTCACAATGCATGGGAAAAAGTGTAACTTCCCCTCAGATTTAAATTGGCTACATTGGGATGGATAAAATGATATTCTAGCCTCATGGAGACCTCTGGTTGGCCAATAATTGAATTGATGTAAAAATTATAGTAATTAAACCATAGATCCAATGGTAGTCTATATATATGTATATATGTGTGTATATATATATACATATATATATGTGTGTGTGTGTGTGTGTGTAGAAATGATAAAAAAATAGTAAATATGAAAATAGTGGTTTCAAGCATGTTTGCATGTTAATTAAAAAAGTATATGTAAATTCGTAGTTTGATAGTAATACCTAAATGAAAACCCTAATTTTATGGAATCAATGTTAAGATCATGTTCTATTTTATCTTAATACATGAAATACATTAGAAGGTTCAAATTAAGAGTTAGTGTTTCACATAATATCAAATTAGGGTTTCACATAATGTCAAATTAGTATTTTAAAACCTTCAAGCCTTAATATTAGATATTTAGGGTTTGTAAACCCTAACCAATGACATAAATTAGATCTAGTTAGTATTTAAGGACATAAAGGTGACACTTTGTTGTTATGCTTTAGTTACATGTTGATCTATTAATTTGGTTGATCTTGATCATGATACTTGGATATTAAGCATACCTGAGGAAGGTATGTGGTTAATTAGGACTATACGCTCATATCTGTAGGAATCCTAGGAGTAGAAAACATAGCGGAACAAAGATTTTCCCAAGAATCCTTGTATAGGGCTCCATCTAATGCAACAATACCAGATTATAATTTACATGTTTGTACCTTATAGTGGAAGAGATTCCAACAATTCAACTTGTCTCACTTGTCATTGTATAACCAGTCAGAACACCTTTCTAAGGTTTCTGGTACTCTGAGAATCGCCTCAGGATGTGTGCAAATAACTATTTTTTGCTCGATAATCATGGCAATCTGTCGATGACGGTAGGTGGCGTATTGTGAGAATCCACCTATTGTTTGTATAGATCCTAAGGTCATAGAGATGGCTCTATTAACCTCAAATTTGACCTCAAAGTCAACTTTGGTAGATCACTCCAATCTACCATGCAATGTGTGGTGGATCTGTAAGGAGTGGGACCGAAAGGGGATCGATTCCCTACTTAATTCAATTAATAAACTCATTTGTTCCAAACATACTAAAACAGATGCGGAATAGGAGTAAAACTTTCAATTCTCAAATGATGATATACAAAAAGACCAAAGTATAGAAGTGGAATAATATTTCATGACTATATTCAATTTATCAAAGTTACATAATATTCTCCCACTAATTGGCTTACATAAAAGTACAACATCATTTGGATCCAAGTAGAGGGATATATAAACTATATCAAGTTCATCTCCCAAGCATCATATCCTTTAGCTAGGCCCACATCTACATGTCACGTCCTCCATGTCCTACACCTGGGTTGGAAGCATACCGCATAAGAGAAGATAAAAAGGAAGTGACCAACATACACATTGGTATATGCATATTAATATGGGATTGAGCAATACAAGGGAAAAAGGACATCACATATACCAAAGCTTCCCATAGAAGAGGAAAGTACCACCTGGTGCTTCCGAGCTAGAGGTGTACACACTAACCAATTAGGTTTGATTAGATGCACCCCACAGAGCTTTAACACACGTGGGATATTTTGATATTTATAAAAACCCTAAAAAGACTAAATCACAATACTAAACAGGTCACCCGCAAGTGCACGTGATACTATTGTAGTAAAGATAAGAGGCAAATATAGGGATCGATCCTCAGGGATAGAGGGGGAACTAGAGCTAAGTTATTGTTGGCTATGTTCCTAAAGAGGAGACTAGGGTTGAAGGGTTTAAAAAGGGTTTTGGTTTGATTACACTATACAAGCAAGCAAGTAAAGACAATATGACAAATAAATTACCAAAGACTATATTATCCTAGGCAAGTTAGGTCTAAGCAACTAGATTAAGAAAGAAACTAAAAAAAAGTAAGATAATATACACTACTCTAGCAAGGCAATGAGAAACTAAGAACTAAACTAAACACTAAAGCAAGAAAGAATCTTAGTTAACCTTAACTAGAAAGACTAAGAAATTGAGTAGAAGAAATAAAGGCAATTAAGCTAATCTAGCATTAACAAGTAAGAAGGATAAGGTGGGTTTCAAACAATGGATTAAGTTAGTGTTGCCCGATACGGTCTAGAGAGAGAGAGAGAGCCGAGGAGTCCAGAGGGACGAAGAGAAGACCCAAGGGGTGAGATCCGACCTGCACAGAGGCCAAGGAGCGAGAGCCACCTCTCCTCTACGAGCTATATCTCTTTCCTCTTTTCTTTCATTCTACTGCATTCCTTTGTTTCTTGTACAAACGATGTTCATCCATCTTTGTTCGGTTCCAGCTATGCTTTTCTATGGCTAGTTAGCTCCTTCTTGGCTATGTGGCCCGATCTGGGCATGTATATGTACTTTTGCCTTAAGAAAGTAGATTCATATCAGATCTAGTATGTTGCATGTTCTATTTTCTCTTTCCAAGTTATGATTGCTAGTTTGGTTGATCTCTTACTCGCTTGAACTGCTGTTTCTGCCTGTATCGAGAGATCCGTTGTAGGAATAGCTAAGAGATGATAGTTTGGATCTGTACCCGAGAGGAGGACGATCCAAGGTATTCTGTTCCTAACACCCTGGAATATCCTAAGACCTGAGAGGGAACTTAGTGTATTCCGAGTTGTTGATATGTCATTCCTCGAGAGAGGGTCATTGACATATTGTTGATGGTTTTAGTCACACATCGTGAGAGCGAGTGGGACGACCCCACATGACAGATGCTATCGTGCATACTAGATGCTTGCTTGGGTGTTCAAGGGTTGTCTACGCCCGAGAATAAGTGCATAGACTGCCCCGTTTGTGGTTACATAGCCAGGAACTCTCTTTCTCTGATTAGTAGAATCACGAGCACTATTTTGTTTTATTTAATTTTCTTTGTTTTGTTTTATATCGTGACAACCCGCTAGACTAGTTCTAGCAATTACTTTTATCGACTATCATCTTGGCTTATCTGACTAAAGAACAAGATCTGTGGCATCCTAAACGTCACCACGTCCCTATGTTCGACCCTGTATATATACTTCGACCCCGTAGTAAAGTTGTGGGGGCCTAGAAGGTTTCGGGTTATAAATTTAAAGCTTGATTCCTTCCTTTGTCCCGCATTCATTTCTGGAAATGTAAAAAGGGACGATTAATTAGGTATGTGGGCCCTTTGGGAATGCGATTTGATTTTATTTAGGGGATGTCAACATGGCATGCAGTTATGACAATTCAATCTAGATTACCAAACCAAACAACATGGCAAGTACTATTAGAATGTACCCTATATTACTAGTTGGAGAACTAGGGTTAGGTGTAATTCTAGTAGGACTTGTCAAGTCTAGGTTTCTAGGATAAGTGGTATTAGGGAAATTGAGAACCAAGGGTAGGAATGGGAGTAGATATTAGGGTTTTTCACCTCATGCTACTAGCCATCTAGCCTTTAGAAAGTCCTAGGAAATTGCACCAATCACACTTAGACTAGCTACTTAGATCTCACACTCACTTGTAAAAGGGGATATATGTATGTAGGAACAAAGGGAGGCTATCTAGGGATCCAATAATTGGACCTAGGAGCCATTCCTAAGATTCCTACATATACTCCAATTCCTCCTAGAAGCTAAGTGTCGTCAAACATCACAAAGCAAGAAATTTATGTTTAAGAGAAAAAACCACATGTAAGATAATGGGAAATGAGAAAGAAGCTAAGGCAATCATCATAGAATGAAATTACGTTCATTACAAATTATTCTCCCCCAACATGATATCAAAGTCGCATTTTTACCCCTAACAGCCCACCACTAGGGGTTTAGCTAGACATAATCAAAGAAAAGGCAAAAGAAATGAAAAGAAGGGGATAGGACTTCATGGAGCTCAAAGTAGATCATCCTTCTTCATCTCCTAGTTGTTGTAGGGAGACCTCCTTCCTCCAAGATGGATGAGGGGCATGAAAACAGAGGGGGGTATGTTAGAAAACCTATATATCTAGGTTTCTATGGTGGAAATGAGGTGGAAATGGTGGGTGGAGAGCACAAATGCAAGGGGAATGCAATGAATGCTCAAGAGAGGGTGAGGAGGAGTAATGGCAACTAGGAGAGTGTAACCTTCATGTTGTGGCCACCACCTATCTATATATAGGTGGTGGGGAAGCACTAGGGTAAGTAGGGGCAAAGTAGGAAAAACAATGGTGCAAATGGGTAGGGTTAGGTGGTCACCACAGCCGTGTTGAGGTGCCATAACCGTGGTGGGGGTTGCATGGCACGGTCATGGGGGCATGGAATGGCTGAGGTGGTAAATGGAGTGGTAATGATAAGTATATGTGGTGACCACAGCCGTGATGGGGTTCCACGATCGTGTTGGGTAACAGGTACCACGGCCATATGGGGTACCATAACTGTGTAGGAGGAGGAGGCCACGTGCGAGGTAGCTTGGAGGTCATCTTATCTTCAGTTCACCATGAGCGTGGAAAGAACCACGGGCGAGGCAGTCTTCATGGGCCACAGTCGTGGTGATGGAAACGACTGTGGTCATTTACATGTAAAATGGACCACTTCCCTGTTGATTTGGGGGAGCTTTGTGCATAATTCACCATGAGCAAGGTGATGGCCACGGGTGAGTTGGAGTGCGCTAGCCACGACCACTCTGGGGGGCCATAGTCGTGGGTTCTTCAATGACCACGGCCATGGTCATTCATGTGTAACTTGAGCACATTCCCTGTTGATTTTGAAGCTCTTGGTGCATAAATTACCACGGCCGTGGTGGATGTACCACAGCCATTTTGGGCCTTTTGGTGCTGATCTTTACTTCATCTTCTTCAGCTATCCTCCTTTTGCTTTGAATTTCTCTTGTGCATCCAAGGATAGCTTGGGGAAGAAATAGGTCCACTCTTGGGGTGTAAGACCCCATATATCTCCTTCATCTCTCTCCCATACATCAATGCATCCATAAGTGCCCTAAAATACACACAAAAGGAGGCATAAGTGCATTTATCATAAAATATCACATTGAGGGGAATAACTTGTAATCTAAACTGTTTAGATGTGATTATCATGCAAAAAAGCACATGATGGAGCCCTAAAATAGGGTTGCATCACCACCCTAAACATAAAACATACTTGTCCTCAAGTATGCTCCAACTTAATCTCTCTTCAATTTCTTTCAATAAGCAAGAGTGACAAATGTATAACAAAAGATGATTATTGACTAAATGGTCTTGAAAGTGAATAACATGTGTTCCACCTCTCTCCTCTCTTGTATCACATACCAATCATGAAATGAGCATTGAGCATACAGACTTCAAATATACAACATAGAATACACAAGCTTTCAATTGTCCTTCATGAAATTCTGGGTAAACGGTTTCATGTTGGTGTTAATCAATGATGACTAGGAGTGTTGTTTCACTTTCATGCATTCAATCTTATGTCTCAAACCACACCAAATGACCCACATGGCTGTAGAAATGGTAAAGTGAGCTAGATTCGATATTTTCTAGCTCAATAGGTATAAGAATGGAAGAAAGGATTGCAGTAAGAGATTGGAGTGTTTTTGCACACTCATCTTTTCTATATTTAGATGCTCTTAAATAGGAGCATCTTTTTATTTTCTTTTTGCTTTTTCTTTTCTCCTTTTCTTTTCTTTTTCCCTTGATGTAGGTAGGGCATATGGTTGATAGAGTGAAGTGGGGAGATGTAGATATGGCCACCCCAAACTTTTGGAGGTGGCCAAGGTTGAATATGTGCTCTAAGGCATCCTTTCATGAGGCGGAGAGGTATGAAGATGGTGAAAGAAGAGTCAGGTCAAAGAGGGGTCATTAGTGTTGTCCTCAACATAAGATTTCCTTCATGAAAACTAATCCAACACTTCATTCAATGATATCACACCACATGATTGAACAACATGATATTAACATTTATATCAAGTGGTTCCATAGGCTCTAAGAGTTTATAGCTTGCTCAATTCAGAATTCAACCGAAACATTCACAAACTTGAGATAAGTGGTGCACCTATAAAAAGTTAACAATCAAGACTAAATAACAACAAAATCTAAGAAAATAGCATGCATTTTTCAAAGATCAAAATTTTCAACTCAAAACATTGGAGATTAAATTAAAACATGCTTTTTGGCAAGAATATCTAAATTTGGGCAAAATTGGCCAAAATGGTGCCAATTTGTAATAAATCACATCTAAACCTACATTTAGGGAATTTAAAGCATAAAATAGCAAATCCTAATTAAAAACACACAAAAATGACCAAAAACGATATGAGAATGCAATGCATGGCATGGAGAGCAAAACTTTTGAAAAATTACACAAAAATGTGTGAAATTGAACTACATATATGCATGGATGCAAGCAAGAAGTAATCTAAACTAACAAGGGTAAAAGCAAGCAATTCCAAGAATCATGTAAGACAGGTGTAAAAAAAAATGATAGATCAAGATAGGGTGGTGCATACCTCCCTACCACCCCAAACTTTTCATACATGTTGTCCTTAACATGAAACTCAAGTTTAGGGATAGTTGGGTGAAGGTCACAGCTAGTGTTACAAATCAAAGGGCAGGTATCCCTGTAGTGGATGATCACGGTGGTCTGGTTGGTGCTGCTGAGGAGGTGGAGGTCCTGGATGGGCTGGAGGGAACTGGTAGTAATTCCCCTAATAAGCATCCTAAGGGGGAGGGTAGGTCTCCTAGTATCCCAAAATACCACTCCAAAAGTCTTCACCCCATTCGAGGTTTCTCTATGCATGCGCATGGTGGTAGTGGTACAAGTGGTTGACCTGCTGATGCATTTGTTGTTGGTCCTTCCACATGTATTGTTGTATGAGATGCATGTCTTGATGTGTCTTCTGGATGCCTTCAAGTTGTGCATGGATGGATGACATATCATATGCATTCACTGAAGGCTCCTGTAGTTGGGATGTTTCCTCATCCCTTCTTCTTACCCTTTGTGGATTTCTTCTTTGTTCTCCTCCCTCTTCTCCTTGCTATTGTGCATTTGATTCTTCTATTTCCTCTTCTTGTGCAGTAGTGGGGTTGAAATTTTCTTGGGGGTTGGCTCGCTGCCATATGTTCAACTTGTCATGTAGTAAGTCGGGGACCCTAAAAGTAGAGAGGAGAGGGGTAGCATGATAGGTAAGCTCAAGAATTTTTTGTAGTGTTATGGATTTCACATTGTAGATCAACTTCTTGTTTTTTTATTGTAATCATCTGAGAGCAAACAAGATACTTCAGATCAACAAACTGAGCTCCCTCTGCCTCTTTGAGACTAGTAACATCAAAACCTAGAGCAATGACAATTGAGGTCAGAATCCCTCCCATGAAAAATGAAGTTTTGCTTTTGAAGGGTATTGTCCTCATATGATCAATCAAAAGTGACCCTAAGTTGATGTGATGTTCTTTAGTTATATCTTATAACACCGAGAGGTTTTTTTTTTGAAATGCTACCTTGATTATCATACCTCCCTATAATGGTGTTGCCAATTAATTTTTGCACATATCTGATCAAGGGGATGCTAATGTACATAGTCTTGGACTTTCCAGCTGTATATTTTCACAATGTTGTCATGGTGTGCCAGAATTTAGCATAGTCCAAGTCGACCTCCCTCTCTAATAAGCCATCATCCATCTTTTCATCTTGTTGAGGGTCCTTTACAAAGATGAAATTTAGTTCAAAAGCAGTCAAAGTGTGAATTTTGTTGAACATTGTGAACTTGATAGCTTCCTACCTTTGACCTTGATTTTCTCTAATGTGGCAAAAAATTGCTGAGTCAACTCAACATATGTGGTTTGTGTTGTGAAGAGCGCCTTCCACAAACCGACCCGCTTCAGGATCCTTACCACATCTGTTTTGATTCCCATGTCCTCAATTACCTTTTCACACCCATATCTAGTGGATATCACTCTCCTAGATATGCACTTAGGGTAGATGGGCGTGATCTGCATCTTTCTCTATCCTCTACCATAAGTTATTCCCTCAGGAGCCTTGCCAAATCCCTTCAGTCTGTCTGCCTCCAAGTATGCTAGAGTGCATTCTATCTCGAATTCCATTTCCTCTTCAATAGTATTATCATCATCTTCTTCAACCATGTAGGATGTTGATCTCGAGCTTGTGTCAAGATTTAGCGGTAGCCGTTGCTCGGGGTATCACTATGGTTGATCCTCTACTTCTGTCATCAATTTCTGCCTTTCTTGCAGCTGCTACTGCGGTCTCTCCCCCAATGAGGAGGTAGAGTGTCGTGTTGGCATAGTCCTTGGAGGTAGCCTTGATGAAGATGGGGTTGCAGCCCCCTTACCCCACTTTTGGTGGGTTGTCATCTCTGGGTCAAACTCATCGATCATGCCATCGATGTTGTCCTCCAATGCTTCCTCCTTTACCTCTTCCTTATATGTCACATCTGTGATGTGGTGGATGTCAGATGATCGAGTGTGGGATGCACTCACTGAGATCGAGTGGGGGAGCAATTGGGAAATGGAATTGGATGGTGAGGGAGTGTGAGAAGGCATGGAGACTTGGGAAGAGGCTCTCTTGGTTCACACCTTGCCTCCGATGATCACCTCAAGGCTCTTTTGAGCCCCTTTCTTCACTGCCTTAGTAATTCCCTTCATTTTCTTGGATAGTGGTAGGGCTGTGAAATTCAGATTTTTGTGGAGAAGGTGAAATGAAGGTCGATTGATGGGTGGAAATGGCTAAGATGGTTTCTTGGATGATGGAGGATGGATTGGTTGGAGGTTTTGGGTGAAAATGGATGGATTTTGGTGGATATTTTTATGGGGCAGCTGTAGGTGAGGTAGAGAATGAAAATATAGACAGAGGCTCAATTGGTGGAGGTTTTAGGGTGGAAACGAGATAGGGAGAGGTGGTGGAGGTGTAGAAAGTGATTTGAGGTTGATTTCTTGGAGGATTTGAGCTAGAGAAGAAAGATTGGCAGTGCTAGGGGCGGAGCACGTCACCACGACCATTATGGAGTTGAGAAATTGTGTTTGCAAGTGATACATGTCATGGTGTTTTGTGGAGTTTAAGTGAAAAAATGAGTGAGGTCAGGTCCCGCCACGTTCGTGGTGGGGGTTTGGTATTATCGCCGTGGAGGGTGCCACGGTCATGGTGGGGGTGGAGATGGTTGTAGATCAATTCTTGTCATGGTCATGGTAAGTGCCACGATTGTGGTGTCCTCCTCCCACCTCAGTTGTGGTGGTTCACCACAGTCGTGGCCGTTCATGTACAAAATCTCCTTCATCCCTATAACTCCCTTGAATTTTTGCATTTAATTCACCATGGCCGTAGTGGTCACCACGATCATCTTGCCTACGTGTCACCACGGACGTGTTCTTTAGCATGTGCCATGGCCGTTTTGTTCTCTACAACTATGGTCATTCCTTCACAAATTTGGAGGATTTATTGTAACTTTATTGAGGTTTTGCACTTAAATCACCACGTCCATTTTGAGGCACCATGGCCTTGGTGGTTCTTCATGTATCACTTTGTCAACTCAAAATAAAAAAATGTGATCTCTTTGCAAATTTTTTGATTCTTGACCACATTTCAACTTCAACAACCATGAATTTCCCTCTTTATCTCTCTCTTCAACCTGTTACATGTATCTCATCAAAACTCAAACAAAAACTATCAAGCACAAGCGTGCGTGTGTGTATTTTGTGGAAAAGAAAACAAAAGTATCAAAAAGAGAAGGTTGGGTGAAAAAGTTCCCAAACCTATGTGGGTTTCCTCCCACTAGCACTAGATTTTACACCTTCAGTTGGGCTTATTGATTTTTGACTTCATTCATCCCTGTGGGATTCCCAAAGCATCTTTGTAGTAAATGTCTCTTTTATGTGCATTCAAGCACATCTCCTCATCAACCTAATGTTCCTCCACTAGCACCATGATATCAAAACTTTGATTTTCTTTGTCCGGACCTACTTCCACAATTGATTTCAGCCTTTGACCATTCACAGTAAATTCTTTAGCTCCTTTTTTCTAACAAATAAACACAACTCCGGATGCATACACCTTAGATAAGGCCCTTCCCATCTAGACTGGTGTTTTCTGGGAAAGAACTTCATCCTTGAGTTATACAACCATACCTACTTTTGAGGTTCAAAGTCTTTCTTATTGATCATCTTATCATGTAGAAACTTTGTTCTCTCTTTGTAGCTCTTGGGCATTTCATAAGCTTCATGTCACATCTCCTCTAATTCATTCAGCTGAAACTTGCTCTTCATTACGGCATTCTCTCTGTCAAAGTCCATGTCCTTCAAAGCCCATAATGTGTTGTGTTGCATCTCAACTGACAAATGGCAGCTTTTCCATACACAAGCTTGAATGGTGTGGTTCCAATCGGAGCTTTGTATGCAGTCCTATAAGCACATAAAGCTTCATTAAGATGTAGTGACCAATCCTTGCGGTCCGGTCTCATTGTCTTTTCTAGAATGAGATTTGTCTCCCAATTGGCCAACTCAACTTGACTACTTGTTTGGGGGTGGTAAGGAGTAACCACACAATGATTCACTCCATGTTTCTTAAGCAAGCCTTCAAAAGTGTGATGGATGAAGTGACTTCCCTCATCACTAATCATTGCTCTTAGAATACCAAACCGACTAAAGATATTGGATTTCACGAAGTCACATACCACTTTGTGATCATTTGTTCGAGTTGCAATAGCCTCGATCCACTTTGACACATAATCAATGGCAACCAAAATGTAGACATTTCCAAAAGAGGGAGGAAAAAGACCCATGAAATCAATCTCCCAAACATCAAACACCTCTACCACAAGAATGGGTGATAGAGGCATCATGTCTCTCTTAGAGATAGTGCCTACCTTTTGGCACTTCAAACAACACTTGCAAAATTCATGAGAGTCTTTAAACAAGGAAAGCCAATAGAATCCACTTTGGAGAACCTTGGCAGCAGTGTGTTTTCTACCAAAATGACCCCCACAAACTTTGGAATTCACATAGATAGAATTTCTTGCTGCTCCATCTCCGGAACACATCTCCGAATAAGTTGGTTGGGGCAATATTTAAATAGGTGAGGATCATCCCAAACATAATTTTTGGCCATAGAAAACAACCTTTTGCTTTCCTGCCTCGTCCATGTGGTTGGTATCCTTCCACTAGCTAAGAAGTTAGATATGTGTTTATACCATGGCCTTTGAGTGGATGAGAGTAGGAATAGGTGCTCATGTATCATTGTCTCTTTGATTCTACTTGTATCATCAAAGGGTGCTTCAAACTGGGAGAGATGGTCGGTGATAGAATTTTCTACTCCCTTCTTGTCTACAATCTCAATATCAGACTCTTAAAGCAACAAAATCCAACAGATCATCCTTAGCTTTGAGTCTTTATTTGCCATTAGATACTTCAATGCAACATGGTCCGTGTATATAACCACCTTATTTTGTAAAAGATATGATCTAAACTTGTGAAGAGAAAAAATAACTGCAAGTAACTCTTTTTCGGTAGTCGTGTAGTTTCTTTGTGCTTCATCTAGAGTCTTGCTAGCATAATAGATGGCATGTGGAATCTGGCCCACTCTTTGGCCCAGCACATCCCCCACTACCATGTTGGATGCATCAGTCATGATCTCAAATGGTAAAGAGAAGTCTGGGGGATGCATTATAGGAGCAGAAACAAGCTTTTCCTTCAAGCGGTTAAAGGCTTCAACACACTTGTCATCAAAATGAAACTCAAATCTTTCTCCAGCATGTGATTGAGAGGTCTCGAGATCTTGCTACAATCATTGATGAAGTGGCAATAGAAACCTCCATTTCCCAAGAAAGACGGGTCGTGTCTTATAGTAGAAGAAATATTGAGGGTAGAAATGAGGCCCACCTTGGCCCTATCAACCTCAATACCATCTTTTGAAACCCGGTGGCTCAGAACAATTCCTTCAGGTAGCATGAAATGGCTCTTCTCCCAAGATATCATGAGGCAAACCTTGATGCATCTTTCAAGAACGGCAGCCAAATGAAGAAAATACTCATCAAAGGTTTTACCAAAAATTGAGAAATCATCCATAAACACTTCCAGTGACGAATCAAGCATATTGACGAAGATTGATGTCATGCATCTCTGGAAAGTGGAAGGGGCATTACACAACCCAAATGGCATTCTCTGATACAAAAAAGTACCACTTCGGTAGGTGAATGATGTCTTTTTCTAGTCCACAGGATGCACTGTAATCTGGAAGTATCTGGAGTAACCATTATGAAAGCAATAGAAACTTTGTCCTGCCAACCTCTCTAGAATATGATCAAGAAATGGAAGAGGATAGTGATCCTTCTTGGTCTTCTCATTGAGCTTCCTGTAGTCAACACACATTCTCCATTTTGATTGCTCCCTAATAGGCATCATCTCACCATCCACATTCTCTACCACTGTGATCCCACCCTTCTTTGGTACAACCTAGATGGGACTCACCCATGTGCCATGACATGTGTATAATGCGCGTGCAATACGCAAGTGTACGTATCGAAGTAAGAAGGTCATGTAAGGCCTGAGTCGAACATAGGGACACATTTATCCAGAAGACTACTACTAACTATAGATCAATCAGCCAGGATGGTGATGGTTGTTTGAATTGAGTTGAGTTATCAAAAGAACTCTAAAATAAATGAATTAAAGGTTGAAGTAAATTTGAAAGAAAATGAGTTCTTTAGGAGGTGGTTTCACCACAGATATAACTTACAATCAATCCCACACAATAATATCTAATATCTCAATCCCTAGATAAGGATCCTGTAGCTAGAATTACCTACTCCCGCAGTGTAATTCACTACCTAATCTAATGCCAATCCCACTCCCGCGGTTATTAGTTTGATTAGTTAGGTGCTTTATACTTATACTCTGGGTTTCTCCTCTTGTATTGTCTCCACTTTTCCCAAAGGGTGCAATATATGAGTAATCCTATGATGTACAACCCTTAATCCCTCTCCCAAGATGACCAAGTGTCTAGTAATCCATTCATGGTGATTAAGCATGAAAGGAACATGAAACTTACATAGGATTATATTCAATAATAAAGAGATAACTTGATATTAATGCATGTAGTCGTATGATCAAAATGAGGCCTTGCCTTAGGTGTGTCTGTAGTCCCCCTAAGTCATAGCAATCACTTAGGGTTCAAAATTACATCCACCATCATATTAGAACAGATCTGTGATTGGCTTGATCAAGCAGACTTGGTAGTACCGACTAGAGGCGTTGGTAGTACTGATTCACTTAGGTTAAGCCATACGATCCCAATCCCATCGGTACCATCTAATGGGTCTTGATGGGACCAACCTTTTTTGATTTCAAATAGCTTCTTTGACATCAACTCGATAGCACTGAGTTGGAATCTCAGTAGCACCAAGTTTTCCTCTTTCACGCTGGGCATACTGATGCCATCTCAGAAGCACCGACTTTTACTGTCGGTAGCACTGAGATGTTGCTGGTCTTTAGGCACCTCCTTGAGGGTAATTCGGTGCCACTGACTCTTGCAAGGTCGGTAGCACCGAGCTTTGTAAAACTACCTTGTACCTAAAATTACATAAAAGCATAATAAGCACTTAGAATGCATAAAATGCTAGCAAAAATGGTTGAAATCACATAATTTGATGCATTCAAGGAAATATAGGCTATCAATGATAATCCATGTGTAATAGGTCAAATAAAAGCCCAAATTACACATGAAAATAAGGGAAAATAAGCCTAAAATAATGACTGAAAACACATGCATCATGCTATTAGAAATTGGATAGATAATCCTAGCATCTAACAACTTCACAACCTCTTGAGTTACAACCTCCTTCAATTTTGGATTCAATCACATTTGCATTTGGTAGGTCAGCCTTGCATCATCTTCCGAATAGATCCTATGCACACAAATGGAGGGGTCAACACCCCTCAAAACACCAATAGACCATCCAATGGCCTAAATGTTCTTCTTTAGGAGTTTTATCAATGCCTCTTCTTGTTCTGGAGAGAGAATGGAAGAAATGATCACCGGGAGGGTGTCATTTGAGCCTAAAAAAACATACTTCAGTCCTTTAAGGAGTGACTTGAGCTCAAGAGTTGTAGGTTCTTCAAGAGAGTTCTCAATGGCTCAGAAATTGATGGGAGGTCCTCACTTGTATCCACTAAGGCTAGGTCATTCACTTCATCCTCTTCATCATCATCATCAGGGAACTCAACAATGGGCTCTAAACCTCTACCTTGAGTGACAGTCTAAATCCACACAGGTAGGCACTCCTCTACAATCTCATCAAAGCACTCAACAAGATAGCAATCTTCTTCTGTGGCACATATCCCCTCGGCTATAGTTGAAGACTTGAAGATGTTGAATCCGACTTTCATGTACATGAATGTCACATAGATAGTCCCAGTTTTCACGTGAATCACATCATCAACTGTAGCTAGGAATGGCCTTCTCAAAATGATAGGTACTCTTCTCGTATCTTTTTCCATATCCAGCATAATGAAGTCAGCGACGAAGAATGCAGAAGGCTCATCATCAAGTCTAACAAGCACATCATCTACATGCACTCTAGGCATCTTCACTGATCCATCGTCCAATTATAAAGTAAAATGAGTTGGACCTAACTGTCCTATTTGGAGCTCGACAAACACATCATACGACATCAAGTTCACACTAGAACCCAAGTCTAGAAGGGCTTGGTCTAGGAGGTGTGTCCCAATGTAGCATGAAATGATGGGAGCACTGGAGTCTTTCCTCTTTCTTGGCATGATATACTATAGAATTGATCTCACTTTCTTGGTGAGTTTGACCTTCTTAGGTGTTCTCCCCATTGTTTTTCTTTTAAAAGTGCACAGATCTTTTAGAAACTTAGCATAGGAAGGGATTTTCTTGACCGCATCAAGAAAAGGAATGTTTATCTTCACTTGTTTGAAGGTTTCCATGATAGATTTAGTATGTTTCTTATTTCTTCTCTCAACAGAAGGCTCCTTAAGAGCATCAGGAAATGGGGGAAGTTGGGCTCCCAAATGGCTCGGATCAGTAGAAACATTAACTGGAATCGCGGGAATCACAATATCACTGCTCGGTATCATAGTATCACTGCTCAATGCCACGATATCAACTCTAGTTCCCATCACAGTATCATCCTATCTAATCACAATATCACCTCTATCCTCATAGGCTACTCTATCAACAACAATATCACGAGGCTACTCCAAAGTCCGGCCATTCCTCAAAACTGACACTGCCTTCATATGCTCATGGGTAGAGGAAGAGGAAACTTGTGGGTTTGGTTATGGATGTTGAGATGTTGGTGGTCTTTGTTGGGGTGAGTTGGGATTTTGAAGGATGAATTGTGGTTGTGGTTGTTTTTGTGGTTGAAGTTGTTGTGGATGGGGGTGATATTGCGGAGGGGGCTGTTGGTATGAGTGAGGTGGGGTTGGACCATATTGATAGTTGATAGGAGCTTGATGAGGTGGTTGAGCATAGGGATTTGGTGTTGCTTTATAAGAAGGTGGAGCATATTAACTTTGAGTGTTTCCTATGAAAGTGCCATCATTCTTTGGATTTGGCAATGGTTGGGATGGGAGTCATCCTTCCTCCCTCCTAGCAAGTGAAAGAGATATTTGGTCCAATCTTTGCTTAATATGTCTTATGGACTACCCATGAGAGGATACATCTTTCATTACCTCATCCAAACTTCTCAATCTTCCAAGCACTTCATATTCAAAATTGGAGTTATACCTTGGCCTTGGCTTCCCTTATCCTTGACCATCTTCATTTTGTTGTTTCCATGAGAAATTAGGATGGTTTCTCCACTCAAGAGTGTAAGTGTTGGACATAGGACCTTGATGTTTCGGTTGCCAAAAGAGTGAAAAGTATGAACTTCCTCTTCTTCAGCTTCAATCGCCATGGTGGATTGACTAAAAGAACCACCATCTTGACTCTTCATCATATTCATCATGTCTGTCATCAAATTCATCATGTCGGGGTTGGCAGTGGTGTGGGATAGAGCTACGTAAGGAGGTGGAGGGATGTATTTCTAGCTACATTGTTTCCCTTTAGTAGAAACTCGATGGCAAGAATTTTCAAAAAGGTGTTTAAACAATGGCCACGACTCCTCAGGTGGCTTTGCTATGAATGTGCCTCCACATGATAAGTCTACATTGTTCTGGCTTAACTCTTCAAGGTCGATGTAGAAAGCTTGGACAAGCTACCACAATGGTACCTCGTGAAGGAGCTTCTGGAATCTTTCCCACGCCTCGTGGAAAGGCTCATTTTCCTTTTTGGTGAAGGTAGTGATACATCTTCTCATGTGATTTAGCTTGGAAATTGGAAAGAACTTCTTGAGAAGCTCATTTTGACCATATTCCAAGTCACCAACGTCGACTTTGAAATGTATCATTCTTTGGTTTTCTCCTTTAGAGAGAAGGGGAAGAGAGTTCTCCAGATGGAATCATCGGTGGCAACAGGGGTGCGGAAAGTAGAATAAGTCTCAAGGAAGATGTCAAACACACATGGGATCATTCGATATTTATAAAAACCCTAAAAAGACTCAATCACAATACTAAATAGGTCACTCTCAAGTGCACATGGTACTAGTGTAGTAAAGATAAGAGGCAAATATAGGGTTCGATCCTCAGGGATAGAGGGGGCACTAGAGCTAAGTTAGTGTTGGCTATGTTCCTAAAGTGAAGACTGTGGTTGAAGGGTTTAAAAGGGTGTTTAGTTTGATTACACTATGCAAGCAAGCAAGTAAAGGCAATATAAAAAATAAATTACCGAAGACTATATTATCCTAGGCAAGTTAGGTCTAAGCAACTAGATTAAGAAAGCAACTAAACAAAAGCAAGATTATGTACACTACTATAGCAAGGCAATGAGCAACTAAGAACTAAACTAAACACTAAATCAAGCAAGAATTTAAGTTAATCCTAACTAGCAAGACTAAGCAATTGACTAGAAGAAACAAAGGCAAGTAAGCTAAGCTAGAATTAACAAGAAAGAAGGCTAAGGTGGGTTTCAAGTAATGGATTAGGTAGGTGGGCCATTTGAGAATGTGATTTGATATTAGTTGGGGGATGTCAACATGGAATGAAATTATTAGAATTCAATCTAGATTACCAAACCAAACAACAAGGCAAGTGCTATTAGAATGTACCCTATACTACTAGTTGGATAACTAAGGTTAGGTGTAATCCTAGTAGGACTTGTTAAGTCTAGGTTTCTAGGGTAAGTGGTATTAGGGAAATTTAGGACCAAGGGTAGGAATGGGATTATAGATGAGGGTTTTTCACCTCATGCTACTAGCCATCTAGCCTTTAGAAAGTCCTAGGCAATTGCACCAATCACACCTACACTAGCTACTTAGATCTCACACACACTTGTAGATGGGGGGATATGTATGTAGGAATAAAGGGGGATAGATAGGGATCCACTAATTGGACTTAAGAGCCATTCCTAAGATTGCTACGTGTACTCCAATTCCTCCTAGAAGCTAAGTGTCATCAAACATCACAAAGCAAGCAATTTAAGTTTAAGAGCAAAAACCACATGCAAGATAATGGGAAATGAGATAGAAGCAAAGGCAATCATCATAGAATGAAATTATGTTCATTACAAATTATTCTCCCCCAACATGGTATCAAAGTCACATCTTTACCCCAAACAACCCACCACTAGGGGTTTAGCTAGACATAATCAAAGAAAAGGCAAAAGAAATGAAAAGAAGGGGATAGGACTTCATAAAACTTGAATTAGATCCTCCTTCTTCACCTCCTAGATATTGTAGGGTGACCTCCTTCCTCCAAGATGGATGATGGGCATGAAAATGGAGGGGGTTATGGTAGAAAACCTAGAAATCTAGGTTTCTATGGTACAAATGAGGTGGAAATGGTGGGTGGAGAGCATAAATGCAAGGAGAATGCAATGAATGCTCAAAAGAGGATGAGGAGGAGTAATGGTAGCTAGGAGAGTGTAACCTTTGTGTTGTGTCTACTGCCTATCTATATATAGGTGGTGGGGAAGCATTAGAGTAAGTAGGGGCAACATAGGAAAAATAGTGGTGCAAATGGGTAGGGTTAGGTGGTCACCACGACCGTGTTGAGGTACCACGTCCGTGGTGGGGGTTTCATGGAACGGTCGTGGGAGTATGGAACGGTCAAGGTGTGAAATAGAGTGGAAATGATAAGTATATGTGGTGACCATGGCTATGGCGGGGTGCCATAGTCATGCTGGGTAAGGGGTACCACGGGCGTGTGGGGTACCACATCTGTGTTGGAGGAAGAGGCCACGAGCGAGGCAGCTTGGAGGTCATCTTGTCTTCAGTTCACAACATGTGTGGGGAGCACCACGGGTGAGGCGGTCTTCAAGGGCCATGGCCGTGGTGATGGCCACAACCATGGTCATTCATGTGTAAAATGGACCACTTCCTTGTTGATTTTGAAGAGCTCTGTGCATAATTCCCCACAGGCGAGGCTATGGCCACAAGTGAGTTGGAGTGTGTTGGCCACGATCGTGGGGTCTTTAATAACCATGGCCATTTTGAGCTCCATAGTCATGGTCATTCATGTGTAACTTGAGCACATTCCCTATTAATTTTGAAGCTCTTGGTGCATAAATTACCATGGCCGTGGTGGATGTACCACAACCATTTTAGGCCTTTTGGTGCTGATCTTTACTTCATGTTCTTCATCTGGCCTCCTTTTGCTTTGAATTGCTCTTATGCATCTAAGGACAACTTGGGGAAGGTGTAGGACCCCACAGATATCCTTCATCTCTCTCCCATGTATCAATGCATGCATAAGTGCCCTGCAATACACACAAAAGGAGGTATAAGTGCATTTATCATAAAAGATCAAATTGAGGGGAATAACTTGTACTTTAAACTATTTAGATGTGATTATCATGCAAAAAGGCATAGGATGGAGCCCTAAAATAGGGTTGCATCACCACCCATGCGGGTATCAAAAGACTATGAATTTCAAATAAAATGATAATCAAGAATAAGAGATTTCTTGCCTAAAATAATACCACAATAATATCATAAGAAGTGAATGTAAACAACATACATTAAGGTTATTTAAAGTAGGGCTGGGACACCATAGGATCTCAGCCAAAAATATGGGTGGAAAAGTGCACCCTGAGTGGAATAAGCATGCCCTATATATATGACGAGAGGAAAAGCACACTCGGGGCAGAAAAAGTGTACCCTATGTATGGTTTTACACATATACTATTGTTAGAAATAAAATTAGTCTAAGCCTTACACTTAAATAGAAAAAGGCAAGTTATAGTTTAGTCATACCAATTATCATGATGAGAACATCCAGTCGTTATAATGTGGGGTTAGAGGACCCATTACCAAATATCTAATCATGTCCACAAAAAATATGCAACATAAGATCATAAAGTCCACCATAAGATATCAATAAGAGTCTAATAAGAAGATGGAACGAAGTAAGATGATCATAATATCTGAATCAATATATAATGTTTCACATGAAATAGATTCATAGAAGAGAGAGAAATTGTGTAGGATAATTTGTCCATAGGACCGAGGAGAGAGGGAATATAGGTGATTTTTCAATATGATGAATATGGATGCAACAGATGTTAGATAAAGTTTGCATATGTCCAAAGACAAATCCTAATTCCATCTCTGTTCACTAGCAACCTATTAAAGGCATATATGAAGTTATTGTTAGGTATACATTAATTACATAAACCCTAAAAATCACATAGACATTGTTAAATAATTTGGTTATGCAAACTATACCATCATGTAGATTATTTTTTTGAGTTCATAAATATTTGACTTTATTTTATGACTCATATATTATTAGTTATGAATTTTAGAAATTTTATTCAATTAAGAAAATCCATAAAAATCCCATTATTTTTATATTGGAATTAGGTGATTAAGTGATACTATGGATAGAGAAAAACATGATGATTCCAAAGCATCTTTTCATTTATTTTTTTGATCCATAAATTTATTACTATGAATTTTAGAAGAATCATCCATTCAGAAAATTTATTCAAGCCACATATATAGAGTTCATCCATTTGTGGAATCCCCACTGAGATGCCCAATCGGCGACAGAGAACTAGACCGAGCCAGATGCACAACTCAAGATGTAGAAATTCAAGATTCATGGTGAAAGATCGAATTACCCTTGTCAAGGTGTGATGATGATAAACCAGGTCATAGGAAAAGAGGCGAGTTCACAATGGTCCTTATTCTCCGCTCAACTTTGTAAGGAGTTATTAGCATAGGGAAAGATTCCCTCAGTAACCCACAAACTGAATAAGCATCCCAAAAAACCAAACACAAACTCAGTTCTCGAACTCCTTAATGAATTCATGGACCCCTTCTAACAGTCCTAAGGTCATCAGAAGATGGATCTTGGTTTTCCACCATGACAAGACCACGTGGGACCTTTGCAAGAACAAAGGAGTGATAAAAAATGAGAATCAAAGTTTCAAGTGAAATCAGGGAGTCAACCCGAAGTGATATATGGAGAAAATCAGTCACAGTGAAGAGAAAACACAGAGAACCCAATCTCAATTTAGTTGCTGGTGAGGAAGAAGAAGAAAAAGAGGGAAAATCACTTTACTTGATTTGGAGGCAATGGATGGGGTAGGAGCATAGCAGGGCCAAACTGAATGTACCCAGACCATCCTTGATCTTGTAGTAAGAGTCCAGGGGTCAACACACATGAGACAAGTAGGGGGGATGTGTTCTAGATCAAATGAGGTAGATCCAATTCTAGAAAACGAATTTAGGGTATGCATAAAAGGTAAGGGACCAAATCTCTTGTGGTTTGATCATCTAGAGAAGAGAGGATCGAGAAAAGGGAGTAATAATAGAGAAGGGACATGGTAAGAGGGAAAACAACTGCAGTTAGGGCACAAAATGCTTGAAACCTTAACATATATAGGGCCATTGGTGTGGAAATATGTAAAAAATGTGAGTGAGATGGAGTCGTAGGAAAAGGAGGAAGGAAGGTGGAGGGTAGAGAGGAAGAATCGGAGGGGAAAGAAACAAAATATATCTGGTTTCCATCTTTTAACCAAGGTAGGAGACAAAATCAAAATCACATGATAAATATCTAATGACACATGTTCAATCTATGTGAGAAAAGGAATCTGAGTCCTTCAACTATAGCATGAAAAGAAATTAAATGCAATACTATTACATAAGTTGGTTAAATGGGTTAAAGAATTGGAATATTAAGTATTTTGAAGTGTATTTTTCTTTCCTCTTTTATTTGAGGGTCTAAACAAAAGTCAAGTAAAGCCAAAACCAATACCTAGACCAATTATGAAATGAGGAATTCAGTTTTGGATTCAATTTGCACTTTTGGGGTTGTTTACCATTACATTTAATATTTTTGGCTTTAAGTTATATTCTCTTTACTTAATAAAATTTTGTTGGTTAGGATTGTTCAATTAATGTGAAATTTCACACATAGAGTAATTTTGGTATGTAGAATTTGAATTTTGGATTTATTCCCACTTTTGAAGTCATTGAACATATTGTTCAATATTTTGAAGAAAAACTCATATTTTATATGTTAAATAAAATTAGGATAGTTATTATTGTTTGAATAATGTGAAACTTGGCACCTAAGCTAAATGGGGCCGAAGGAACATGATTTTCACATTAGATTTGGGTTTGAGATTTCTTTTTATGAGTATTGCACTATGAGGATTTTTGTCTCATTACTATTATATGTATTATAATATTACATAATTATCAACTTTAATTAAATTGTGTTCTATTATATTCACATTGTTGCTTAAAGAGTTATCTTATATGTATGCACGAATTTTTATATATTTCTCATTAAATTGATTAAGTCCACTCATAAATATTTGTTTAGATAATGGAACATTACTCATATTTATGGACATGAAAAAACATTTTTTTTCTAATTTCTATTTTAAACACATTTTACTTCTCATTAATATATCTTAGCCATTATGTGAATATTAGTTTGAAAAGGCAACAAATGTGATATATTTTATGAACTTGTTTACATGTTAATATGTATACATATTACTATGTTAATATGGGATGTTGATTATATAAATTTATGCCACTTAATGTGAAAATAATATTCAATAAGGTATATCTTTATTCTTGTTTGGTCAAAACTAAAGAATCAAACATTGTAAACTCCTAATCATGGGAATAGGATAAGATCCGAACTTTTGGGATATTACAAGACTCCACCCCTTAAAATAATTTCGTCCCTAAAATATAAGCATTCAAAACCTAGAGTAAAGACTCATCACTGACCAAGATGAAAGTATTTTAGTTCAAGCATCTTATTTCCACTATCTTCTCTAAACTAAAAGAGATAAGTTAAAACCTAGGGTTCTGCTAACATTCTCACCCTTATTAGGGTTACTAACTTTATGATGGTAGTCTCATCATTAGTGTCTTCACATCCATCTTCTTTTAAGGATTAAGTGTTTAGGTACTTCAAGAGTATATTATGAATATATATATATATATATATATCATTCTCACTCTCTTTTTTTGGGTTATCAATCAGGTTCAATAAATTTGCAAATAATAAAAGTGACTCAATTATTGTGTATCTCTTAATTAAGACATGCTTATAGTTTTTTTTTGCATATCAAATTTAAGGTGTAAAATTAGGGTTTATCATATATTTTAACATCATGTTATATGTAACTTACTGAATGAATAATTCAAAATTATTATTCACACATTAATCATATTTATTAGGGTTATTGTATACTTAACTTAAATTTGCACTTCAATTTATTGTGACCAAGCGGGTCAAAGTTACACCTACATCAACTTTAATCTTTCTATAGTTTTTAACCTTGGTTTATCAGTATTATAGCAAGTTGGTGATCAGGGACAACAAAATTGATCCTTTAATACTTTTCAAATCTAATTTCTACCATTCAGTATTCATAGTCACCACTTTAGGTAACTTAAATTTCAATATGCAGCATTTTTTAAAATTAGCATTCACATGGTTAACTTAGATGAGTTCATTCATTCTCTTGGTTAGGTGATCCTTATATCCATCCAACATATATTCGTAAATCTACTAAGGATTTGTTAATGCATCTATCATTATGCTCAAACAACCCTTATAGTTGAATTAAAACCTAGAGTTTATAAGACACAAGACTCCATCCCTTAAAGGGTTTAACTTAGTGAGCCAAACTAAACAACATATAGGTACTAGGGTTGCTTATGTATCTTTTAGTTGTGAATATTTTAGGGGTGAATGATGTTCATAGATCATGCATCCAACCAACAGGACATACTCATCTAGGGTTAATTTTCAAGTCCTTATGTTATTAACTATCAATCCTAAGATTCACATTTTCATCCAAAAAGTTATAAGGTATAAAAGGGTAGGTCAACTAAAACTTTAAGTAATGTCACATATTCCTAGTCACCATTTCATAGACAAAACTAGGGTTGAGATTTCTATTCTAACTAATACAAGGTTTCTCTATCAAGACTTCACACATCTCTTCATTGTGACTTAGTTCAACAAAACCTCAATAAAATCCAATTTTTTTTACATATAGTATTATAAGGAAAGATAATTTTATGTCAAAACTTAGTGTTACTAAACTAAAGATAGGTCCCAAAATTGATGCAAGACACTAAGTCACAATTTTAATTTAAGATATCCCTATCCTAATACTTCATTGTACTCATAAAATAACTCCATCCTTAATTCAAACCTCATAACATCCAAAGATACATGTCATGGTATGATAAACTAAAGCTAATTACAGTAGGGTTAACAACTTAAGATCCTCAAATGCTCTTCATTACTACCAATATCTTGCATCCAGAAGTAACATTCCATAACTTCCAAAGAGATATGTTACCACCAACCTACATTGTTGGGTAAGATCACGTAAATCTTCATCACATTAAGGTTCACAAATCATGATTCTTATGTTCCCTCATACGATTCTAAATTGAACTTTCATCATCTCATGAACATCATAGGTCAATTATAGGGTAAAAATCTCACTTAGAGGGTAACTATGTAAGGTAAGGGTTTTAATTTGGGAGACAAAATTAAAATAGTCAGATTCCAACAACTATGTCTCTAATACCATCTTGTAAAGAGTGTGACCCGATAGGGAATCCACTTCCTATGTAACTTGTGAAAAAACCCATGTATTACAACATACTAAAAATGTATACTAGAATAGGTGTAAAATTTTCAATTCCTAAATGATGATATACAAAAAGAGCAAAGTATAGCAGTAGAATAATATTTCATGACTATATCAATTTATCAAAGTTACATAATATTCTCCCACTAATAAGATTACATGAAAGTACAACATCATCTGGATCCAAGTATAGGGATATCTAAACTATATCAAGTCTGTCTCCCAAGCATCATCTCCTTAAGATAGGTCCACATTTGCATATTTGTAATGTCTGGACCCACTTCTCAAGGCTCTGGTAGAGTTTTAGGAATGACGAATGTCCCCACATACCACCAGTAGCCTTAACTGCACCCTTTATCCTCACTCATGTGCAATACAAGATAAACGTCCCTAATGGTCACCCATCCTAGTACTACTCTAAGTTGAGCACACTTAACAACATAGTTCTTTAGTGATGGGCACCCTAAAAAGGAGGTGCACCTTGGTGATATGGGTAGTCCAATAATTCCTTTTAAGATTATTTTACTTGAGGCCTCAAATAATGGGACATTAAAATCTCCCTCGCTTAAACTCTTGACGTCCTCATCCAGGCTCAACTATATTTCCTCAAAATATTTCCCCATTTTAGTGCAGATGAGGCTCAACTATATGGCCACATAATATTTCCCCATTTCAGTGCAGACCTAGAATGGCCCATTAACACCCAGCTACCACTCACCAAAAACCAGTGTAAGGGTGGCTACATCCCCATGGACAACCCTTACCAACATGCCTAGCCTGCACGAATCAAGACTGGCATTCCACATGTCTATGTGGGCCCCACCTACTAGAGGGGTTATGGCTCTGATACCATTTGTAATGCATTGTCCCACTTCCCAAGGTTCTAGTAGAGTTTCAAGAATGACGATTGGCCTCGTAGACCATCACTAGCCTTAACTGCATGCTTTCTCCTCACTCAATGCAAGTAAGGATAAAGTTCCTGACTGGTCACCCATAATAGTACTACTTTGAGATGAGCATGCTTAACCACAAAGTTATTTAGTGATGGGCTCCCTGAAAAGGAGGTGCACCTTGGTGATATGGGTAGTCTAAACATTCCTTTTAAGATCATTTTACCCAAAGCCTCTAATCATGGGATGTTATAATGTTGCATCCTCCATTTCCTACACCTGGGTTGGAAGCATACCCTAGAAGAGAAGAAAAAAAAGCATACAAGATGGTATGAGCATATTAATATGGGATTGAGCAATATAAGGGAAAAGGAACATCAAATATAACAAGACTTCCTATAGAAGAACAAAGTACTTCCCAAGTGGGTATCAAAAGACTTTGAATTTCAAATAAAATAATAATCAAGAATAAGAGATTTCTTTCCTTAAAACAATGCCACAATAATATCATAAGAAATGCATGTAAACAACATAGACTAAGGTAATTTTAAGAAGGGCTGGGACACCATAGGATCTCAGCCTAAAATATGGGTGAAAAAGTGCACCCTGTGTAGAATAAGTGCGTCCTATATATATGATGAGTGGAAAAGCACAATCATGGAAAACAAAGTACACCCTATACATGGTTTTACACATGTATGACCACAAAAAATAAAATTAGTCTAAGACATGCACTAAAATAGAGAAAGGCAAGTTCATGTTTAGTCAAACTAAAATAATATGATGAGAACATCCAATAGTTATAATGTAGAGTTAGAGAACTCATAACCAAATATATAATCATGTCCACAAATTAGACACAACATAAGATCATAAAATCCACCAAAAAATATCAATAAGAGTCCAATAAGTAGATCCAAAAAAGTAAGATGTCCATAAGATCGGAATCAACATATAATCCTTCGCATAAAATAAATTCATAGAAGAGAGAAAAATTGTTTGGGATAATGTTTCCATAGGACCATGGAGAAAAGGAATATAGGTGATTTCTCAATATGATGAATAAGGATGCAACATACAATAGATAAAGTCTACATATGTCCAAAGCCAAATCCTAATTCCATTTTAGTCCACTAGCAACCTATTAAAGGCATATATGAAGTTAGGGTTAGGTATACATTAATTACATAAACCCTAAAATTTTCCTTTTTATTATAAATTATTTAGTTATCAAAACTATACCATCATGTAGATTAATTTTTCCAAGTTCATAACATATTTTACTTTATTTTTATAGCTGGTAGATTATTAGTTATGAATCTAAGAAATTTTATCCAATTAAGAAAATCCATAAAAATTCCATATTTATTATATTGGGATTAGGTTATGAAAGAGATACTATTGGATAGAGAAAAATATGATGATTCCAAAAAAAATTATTGTATACTTTTGATCTATAAATTAATTGTTATGAATTTAAGAACAATTGTCTAATCAGATAGTTCCTTCAAGCCACATATATAGACTTTCAATTTGTGAAATTCTAGCTGAGATACCCAACATGGAAAGAGATAAATGGACCAAGCAAAGTGCACAACTCAGTGTGTGGAAAATCAAGATTTACTGTGAAAAGACCAAATTACCCTAATCAAGGCGTGACAAAGATAAACCAGATCATAGACAAAGAGGAAAAACCACAAGGGTTCTTCTTCTGTGCTTAAATTCATGAAGAGCTCGTAATATAGGGGAGGATTCAACTAAGTAACTCCCAAACTATAGGAGAACCCCCAACAAACCAAACACAGACTGAGTTCCCTGACTCCTAACAAATTCAAGGATCCCTTATAATAGTCCTGAGGTCATTAGAAGATGGATCTAGGTCTTCCTCCATGACCATACCAGGTGGGACCTTTACAGGCGATAAAAAGGAGAAGCAATGTTTCACGTGAAATCAAGAAGTCAACCCAAAGTCATATATGGAGAAACTCAGCTGAAATGAAGAGAAAACATAGCGAACCTAATCTCAATTTATGAATGGTGAGGGAAAAGAAGAAAAATAGGGGAAACCACTTTACTTGTCTTGGGAGGCAATGGACAGTGTAGGAGCATTGTGGGGCCAAACTGAATGTAACCTAGTAACTGGTGGTGAACCAAACCATCCCTGATCATGTCGCTGGAGTCGGGGGTAAACACATGTGAGGAAAGTAGGCAAGATGGGTTCTGGATCAAATAAGGTAGATCCAGCATCATAAAATGAATATAGGGCTTGCATTGAAGGTCAGGGACAAAATCCATGGTCGTTTGATGATCCAGAGAGGGGAGGATTGAGCAAAGGGAGTAAGAAAGATGAAGGAACGTGGGAAGAGGGGAAAATGACCATGGCTGGGGCACGACAGTCTTGAAGCCCTAAGATTTATAGGGACATTGGGTGCAGATATATGTAACAAATGTGAGGGATAGAAAATTGTAGGAAAAGGAGGAAGGAAGGTGGAGGGAAGATAGAAATAATTGGAGGGGAAAGAAAATAGTATGTGTTAGGTTTCCATCTTTAGATCAAGGTAGGAGACAAAATTGGAATCACATGATAGATATACAATGGCACACATTCAATTTGAGTGAGAAAATGAATCCGGGTCTTCCAACTATAGCATGATGAAATACTAAATGCAATACTTTAGATAAATTGTTTTTATGGGTTAAACAATTGGAATGTTGAGTATTTTGAAGTTTATTTTTCTTTCCTCTTTTATTTGAGGTTCTAAACAAAAGCCAAATAAAGCCAAATTTGATACCTAGACCAATTAGACATGAAGAATCCATTTTTGCCATCAGTTTGCACTTTTGGGGTTGTTTACTATTTTATTTAATATTTTTGTCTTTAAGTTTATTTTCTTTCCAAAATAAATTTGGTTGGTTAGGATTGTTCAGTTAATGTGAAAATTCACACATAGACTAATTTTGATATGTAGAATTTGAAGTTGGTATATATTTGCACTTTTGAAGTCATTGAATATATTACAAAATATTTTAGAGAAAACTTATTTTTTTCTAGATGAAATTAGTATAGTTATTATTGTTCAAATAATGTGAAACTTGTCTCCCAGGCTAAAAGGTACCCAAGGAACATGATTTCAAATTAGATTTGGGTCTTGAGATTTCTTTTTATTAGTTATGGTTCTATTAGGATTTCAGATCATGACCATTATATGTATTACAATATTACGTCATAATTATCAAATTTCATTACATTGTGTCCTATTATCTTCATGTTGTTTCCCAATGAGTTATCTTATATTATTATGCACGAATTTTTACATTTTACTCATTAAATCTAAAGTTCACTAATTAAATACTTATTTAGATAATGGAACATTATTCATATTTATGGACATGGAAAGACCAATCCCTATTATAGTTTTTGTACTAAGCACATTTTACTTATCATTAAATATATCTTAGCCATTATGTGAATATTAATTAGAAAAAGAAACACATGTGATATATTTGATGAACTTATTTACAAGTTATCTCATATACATATTATTATGTAAATATGGGATGTTAATTATATAGAGGTATGCCACTTAATGTGCAAACAATATTCACTAAGGTATATTTTTATTCTTGTTTGGTCATAACTACAAAACCAAATATTTTTTTTAGTAGTGAAACAACATTACTAATGTAGTAGTGTCAACAAGCAATGCAAAACAGAAAGGCGAAAAGAATTGCGATTTTAGACCCTTGTGTATCTAACAAAAATAGTCATTTATAAGAACATTGAGCTAAATTGTGTTTGATACAAAAAGAGACCCTTCAAAATTTAACTATTAAGACAATAACCAGTATGTTGCAATAGAAGCAAAACTACTCATACTTATGAATAAAAGACACAGAGGGAACATGTCTCTGGAAGCAATATAACTTCCTTTAAACCGAACGAACCTCCACTCCACCGAACAACATCACTCGTCATCCGCCTTAGCGTAGACATAGGTCAGAATATTATAATATCATAATCATGGGAATATGGTAAGATCCTAAATTTTGGGATGGTACAGGATCACACTGTCTCACTAAAAAGATACTCACCTTGATTTTCATGCTCTAGGAGTCGTGCCATTCATTCAAGGACACCTTCTCCTTGATTTTCATTTTTGGCAGATAATGTCGTTCTGGCATCCACGCTTGTGGTAGATTGTGTTGTTCTTCCTTCACCTCAACTCCCATTTCAGCAGTAAACATCTTCCTCCAAAATATATCCATTGTGTGATCTCGTCTCCATGGTATCCACATGAGTGCTCAAAGATGGTAAGGGTTACTAGTATTCTCCTCTCCCTCTTTCTCTCTCTAAGTTGCTCTTAGGATTTCTCAAACCTTAGAGGCAAAAATGAGAAGATTTGAGTGTGTGTATTGAAGGCCTCCTCTTACATTATATATATATATATATATATATATATATATATATATATATATATATATATATATATATATATATGAGTGGACAGTCAGGGTTTCTTAAACCCTTTTGACTAGGTTGTGGACTCCGTGACTTATGGAAACATATTTCTTAAGTTTGGGTCCATATTTAATTCAAGTCCTTAAAACATACTTCTAGGTCCCTAGATTTATACTAATAATTATAATGATGTCCAAGTCAGCCTTTCTTCAAGCTATCTCTATGTGTATGACCCTATAAGAACCATATTACATTGGAAATTGATTTACTAGTCGATATTAAGATCTATAAGCAATGAGTGGTGTTTACCTACACATCATTTGCTACCCAAATAGTAGGATTAGTTGGACACGACTAAACCATCAACCACTAGTGTTGCCATGTTATATAATCCTTTTGGCACATATTTTTAGATTGAACTAGATGCATGGACATGTCATCCTCATTACATTCAATCTAAGTTTGTTGATATCCAATTAGACTAGCAAGATACATACAAGTCTTATATCATATACTGAGTCAAATGAGGATGGCCATGCATTTCTATAGTCTCACTTATCAAGAGGCCTTGGATATCACTTCCATTATATGAGAAGGGAAAATAATTCTACATCACTCATAATGTGTAGCATGATTCTCATCACACGCGACCACTACCTTTATGGAAACCTTCTTCAAGATCAAGTTGGGTAGTGTCAAAGCATGAAGATTGTTGTAGCACCATTGTAGTGACTTCAAGTCAAAGGACCACAACACCATGTTACATTTGAGAGTCGATTATGACTACCCTATAGCAATCCATGAATCTTTCTCAAGGTGGTTCTATCCAGTAAACTTGTTCTTCAATAAGTACCTATGTGTCTGACTTGGTATCCAATATCTATGACCCAAGAGACATGGTTATAAGTCACCACACATACTAGTCTCGCATGTATTATTATTTTTCAATCCAAAATAATACTTGACTAGGGATGCTTTAAGAATATTGTTCTTAGCATCGATTAGCATCTCATGTTAAATTCACACACTTGAAGTCCCATGGCTTTTATCCAATCATTCCAAAGACATTTATTCTGTACATTAATATCACAGTAATTAAATGTGCAACAATAAATTAGAATAGCATTTACAAATCAAATCAAATCCAAAGTACAAAATATCTCTATAGCCATCATCTAATGATTAGCTTCTAGGGAATATACACGAACGATATCAACTCTCGATGTTTTGTAATGATTCTTGATGTTTGCAACTAAACTACTTGGATATTTTTTTACTTCATGTCAAAGATAATGCCCTATGTGTATCACTATGTAAGCAACAATTTCTTAAATAAAATATGCAATCTCTAAGGGGTATTTTTAATGAAGTAGTGTAGGGAAATATGGCGGTAGAGAAGGCAATGGAAATAAAAATTTAACTACCATATTCCCCTTATAACAGTAGATCATGTCAACAAGTATATAATGGAAATGATGGTTTTGAGGATATACCTGGTCCTGGAGAAAGTCTATTGACAATCTCCTTGTCATAGTGTGCACCTTTATTTAAGTCGCACTCGAACAACGTTTGTAGCAGATCCTGGTTGATCACCGTGAAAGGTAGGTTGACCTTGTTCTCCTAGAAGGAAAAGCTTTGTGCCTCTAGACTAGTCCATACAGACCACACTAGATTTAGGTCCATGATTTTTTAGAAACAGTTTTCTCACATAAGCTTCACAACTCAAGATCTTCATAAAAGACACATTGGGAGGGTTCCCATACCATATCTCATATGGTATCTTTTGAACCGATTTATATGGTACTCAGTTCAGTGTAAACATGATAGTTTTAATAGAAAAACCCCACAAGGTAGTAGAAAGTTTAGCTAAACTCATCATTGATTACACCATATCCAGTAATGTGCAATTCTTTGTTTCTGATACACCATTATGATGTGGTGTTCCAAGCGGAGTCCATTGTGATACAGTATCATGGTCTCTCAGAAGGTCCTCAAACTCTTGGCATAAGTATTCTCCACCTCAATCAGAATGAAGTGCCTTAATACTTTTTCCAAGTTGGTTATATACTTTATTCATGAAATCCTTGAACTTTTCAAGGGTTTTCTAACTTATGTTTCATTAGGTAAACATAGCCATACCTACTGAAGTCATCAATGAAGGTAATTAAGTACGGATACCCACCTCTAGTAGTTATTCTAAAAGGGCCGCATACATTAGTATGCACGAGTCCTAATGGATCACTAGCCCTCTCATTGTTACTAGTGAAAGGAGTCTAACTCATCTTGCCCAACAAACAAGATCCACATGTCTCTATTGATTCCAAATCAAAAGAGTCCAGATAACCATCTTAATGCAGTCTAGATATGTGACTCTCATTTATGTGCCCTAGACGACAATGCCAAAGATATGTTTTATTTGAGTTATTGAGTTTTAGTATTTTGGTATTTGTGTTATAAATATATATATCTTTAGATCTAGCAAATAAATACCATAACACATTGGGGCAGTGCCATAAAAGATCTCATCTTTTGAAATAGAGCAACGACCATTCTTAATATGAAATTCATATGCATCCTTGTCCATACAAGATACAGTAGATGTTTATATTTATGGAAGGTACATAATTATAGTTCATTAAATCTATTACAAGGTCTGTGGGTAGAGATAAACTATAGGTTCCAACTGTAGTGGCAGAAACTCTTGCTCCAGTTACAACTCATAGTTTGACCTTGCCCTTTCTTAAAGGAATACTTCTTTTCAAATCATGCATATTTTATCATATGTGAGATCCACATATGGTATCTAGTACCCAAGATGAGAAGTAGTTAGTTTATCGCAACAATGTATAAACCTAAAATGGAGATCCCTATCCCCATCTTCTTTATCCTGAATGCCTTCTAGTAAAAAGGACAAATTCTACCTGTACTTTCTTTCTCCTTATCTTGAGTGTCAAAGATCTAGATTTATGCTTAGCCTCAAAACATTCATGGCCTTGCTCTCATCCTTGGACTCCATTCTGATGATCATCATCATGGATTTTTCCTTCTTCATTCTTGCTTCGACATTAATTAGCATGCCTGGAAAATCTGAAAGTGATCTGGCCTTATTATTCAAGTGGTAGCACTCGATTGCAGAATAATATTACTAGTTCATCTAGATGTTCAGCATTTCCAATCGTATTGAGTACATGGGTATCTACTAAAAATCCCTCTGTCATCTTACACTCAAAGAGCACTTTTGAGACATTGTACCTTTCTCTCTTATTGAGATAACGGTTCAAATCCTTAAGATGTGTCACCATCCCCAGTATCCTTGTGTCTTCACATTGCTCATGCAACTCATAGTTCGTGCATCTTATCATAAGGTGCTTTATGTCCAAGGCATCATTGGCATGCTTCCGGTAAGCATCCACCATAGCCCTAGGCGCATCAAGATCAGGTATTTCTGGAACTAGTTTATCTTGGACATAGAGGTTATGCTCATCACTAAGAACTCTTCTCAACATCCAAAACTAGTTGTGGAAATTTGTCACGTAAAGTTTTTCCCTCCTAAGGTCTAATCGCAAAAAAGATTTGATTGGCATTTTATTCTACAAGAGATAAATTGCATTTTGCCAAAACACTTTTGATTTGATTGATTTGAATAATATTTGATGATATTTAATTAGGCCTTTAATTAATTATCACTCCCACTATTTTATTCAAATTGATAACCCTCAGATATCAATTCAGAAGATTGCAGTGTACAACCTTATAGTGATTCAAGATCCAAAATAATTCAATTATTACCCAACCAATGCTAGTGTCCATAATCGATTGTTAAGATAGGCAACATTTACCAATTGCATCTTATGTAATTCTTGAATAGATGATATACGCAACTATTTGCCATAGTCATATACTTGCTTCTGGTTCTTAATATCATTTAGGAGACCCAATTAAGCCTGACCCAAAATCCAACATAATAGGATTGCACCCCGCCTAGCGGGCCCACATAGCTACCATCACATTTCCACAAGATGGGCAGTGCACCATGCTTGGCATGCCCATGCATTGTCGATCAAGCTTTTCATATGTGTTGCTAATGGAAAGCATCTTAGACTTAATATGTTACTGATAGAGTTTGTATTTATAATTACATATACATATCCAATCACCACATACTTATATTACATATCATATACATGATATATCTCATAAATGAAAAAACATGCAATAAAACAAAGTTTATGGCCACTCTAATGTAATTCCTTGGAGCCATAAGGAATTGCCACTATATTGGGTCTACATATCATGCATAAACAAGTTGTTGATGAAGATATGTGCTTTCCAATATGGGTTGATCGGTTCATCCCTTGAACTGATCACCTCACTTCCTGACTGATTGGTTGGTCATCTCCTTGGTTTTTTGGTCCACCATCTTCTGGATCCTTCATTCAATCAGTTAGGCCTCTAGCCGATTGATTCAGCCATCATGGTCCTCCATCCGGTTAGCTCGTATTTTTCATTATAACAAGAAATTAAACTATCATAATATTACATAATTATATAGAAACATTGAGTTACATTTGAGCAGAGCAAAGGTAGGAGAGAATACCACTTTTACTATTAGAAGATAAAGTAGAGGCTCGATATGCAAACTGAGACAAAACAGGAATAAACACACAACCACCATGTACAGATAATTAGGATTACTAGCCACAACCACACTACACATCTACCATCAAAAGCAGCTTTTAGGGCAATGCGTGAAAATTACATATATATATACATATACATATATATACATATATATACATATATATATATATACATATATATACATATATATATATACACATATATATACATATATATATATGTATAGATATATGTATATATATATGTATATATACACATACATATATATATATACATATATATATATACATATACATATATATACATATATATACGCACACACATATATATACATATATATATACACACATATATATATATATATACATACATATATATACATATATATATGCACACAAATATATATACATATATATACACACACATATATATATATATACATACATATATGTATATATATGTATATGTATATTTATACATATTAGTTTGGGATTGTATATGGTACTTAATAGGATATGAGTATTAATATTCACATTGTATACAATAAATAAAGGATAAAAACCAAAAATCTGATCATATCGATCATCCCAAAATATAGTAAATTGATGTGGCTATGATACCACTGTAGGGAAATATGGCGGTAGAGAAGGAAGAGGAAATACAAATTTGACTGTCATATTCCTCTTATAATAGTAGATTGTGTCAAGAACTACATAATGAAAAGGATGGTCTCGAGGATATACCTAGTCCTGATGCATGTCCAGCAACAATCTCCTCAATGTAGTGTGTGCCTTTCTTCAAGTCGCACTCGAACAATGTATGTAGCAGCTCCTGGTATATCACCATGGATGACAGTCTAATGTTGTCCTCCTAGCGGGAAAATCTCCTCACCTATAGGGTAGTCCACATGGACCACTAGGAACTCCTGGAGTTCTAGAAAAATAGATAAGAAGGAGTTTTCCCTCCACATTGGTGTATTAGAACCGACTTGCTCTCCCACAATTGTTCTCCCTAATTACCCTCCCTTTATCAGGTAGGACTTTCTTGGATTCTCTCAGTTACCAAAACCAGAGAAGATAACAATTGTCAGAGGTAATTGTGTTGTGTCTTTAGGATGCCCCCCAATACCCCTCTATTTATAGGAGGGTTAGGGTCAGGATTCCCAGTCTGTGTGGTAGTGGAAAGGATTGGAATTTCATGAACTTTCTCAACCAGCAACTGATAAAACAATCAGATCACAGATGAACTGATCGGTTAGCATGTGAGTTGGTCAGTTAAACCCTTGAACTAGTCATTTCATCATATTTACCAATTGCAATTGTATTGGAAATTATAATACAATTAATGCACAACATGATGTCAATGCTAATCATTGATGCAATCAAATTGCTCCATGAACTAGGAATCTCATGACATGAACAAGTCGGTTGGCGGACCTTGAGCCAAAATTTTCACTTAGTGAATCAGTCTGTTCATGCCCTAGTTCATCCAGAATTCAGTCAATGCAATTTTCAATCAACCTGACACTCCAAGAGGTCAGTTCAACCCTTGATCTAGTCGATTTAGAGTCCAATTAGTCAATTGTTGTTTAAATTTAATACCTAAACACTTTAGTAATCAAGTTAACACTATTCATGAACAAACGCCTATTCCAAGTATATCCTATGTGTGTGACCCTATAGGTTCCTATTTAATATGGTTGTAAATGTCCATAACTAGTTTATGACATCACAAGAAAAGAGTAGTATCTATAAACACATCATTGCTACCCAAGTAAAAGGAAAGTTGGAGAACAACTTCTACTTACAGTCTGTGTTTGGTGTTATAGTGTTTGTATAGTTCCTTTGTCATCGGTATTCAGATTGAACTCCATGCATGGAATCATCATCCTCTTCAACATTCAATCTTTGTTCCTTGAACTAGAGAAAACTATATGAGATATAGGTAAGCTCAATATCACATATTAACTCACATGTGCATGGCCTTGCATTTCTCAGTCTCACTTATCAAGCGGCCAGGATATCATACTCCTATAGTGGGGATAATTCCTTCTACATCACTCACAATCATTTGCATGTCTCACAGTGCATCTAATCATCACCTTTATGGCAACCCTTATTCAAGGTTATCGTGGATGATGTCAAAGTACATTGAACGACATGTGATGAGTATAGTGACTTCAGGTCTAAGAACATCAATCACCACTAAATCTATAAGAGTTGATTCTGGCTACCAATGATGGCTTCCATGTAACACTCTTATGGTGGGTTTATATAGTACATTGTTCTCTAGTATGTGTTTGGTTTGATATCACATATCATGACTGATGAGATTCTGTCATCAACCAACACACACACGCACTAGTCTTTTGTGTTATTATTGTCTATCAGCCTTCCACAATAACATCTGATTAGGGACATATCAAGAATGTATATACTCTTATCCTCCATATGATCTCATTATTCAGGTCATCAACCCAAAGACATACATCATTGAGTAATATCATTCTCTAGACATTTATCATGTTACTTCATTATCTCATAACTAAATAAATTAGAAGATTTCCTTTCTTATTGATCAATCATTTACAAGTTATGCCATCACAAGCATCATATTATTGGCTCTCTGGGCATACATACCACACTTAGAGCCAATCACCCATGAATCTCATTCCAAGTGATCTAACATGACCATCATGATTCTACTGTGAAAGTTCTTTTGACCCGGACTCAACAACATTGTTCTCGATTGGTACTCTACAAATCTTCACATCTCCTCACTGTACAATCTCTCATATGATATGGAAATGCCTTTGTATATGCTTGGAACTCTGATGTGATATGGGTTCCTTATCTTGTGCAATAGCTGTTGGGTTTTATGGGAGGTAGAGAAGTAGCGGAAACAAAAACAATTCTCCCTAAAACCCAGAACAAAAGGAATCACGTCAACGTCTATACAATATAAAAGATGGTTTGTGGATGCATACCTTGTCCCGAGGCTTGCTCAGTGACAGTACCTCGCGCCTTGTGCAGTCTTCACCTCCGGTCTTGGATGGTGTCTGTGCAGCTCCTGGTCGCACTGGGACTGACGACTCCTGGTCTCACCGGGACTGTCAGGATTGACAGTTGTCCTCCGAGCGGCAGATGTCTCATGCCTCTACAGTCATCCACACGGACTGCCTGGAACTCCGATCTCCTTGTCCCACAAGGAATCGGAAGGAGTCACACCCTCCTATCGGCGCACTAGTCACCGACACACTCTCTTGCCACCAGTCGCTTTCTGCAGTTGTCTTTCCCTTATTGTGCCTCCCTTATCGGGTAGCACTTTCTCAGGCTCTCTCAGTTACCAAAACCAGAGAGAGCGACAACTTTACAGAGCAACTGGTTGCACTGAGTTGTACTTTGAGAAGCCCCCAATACCCCTATATATAGGAGGGTCATGGGATAAGGTTCTCTATCCTGGGCAATGCGGGACTAAAGCAGGAGTAGAAGGGTTCGAGATTTTCCCCAAAAACAACCAACTGCGTAACCTGAACCGATCGTTTTGCAACTGAAACAGTCGATTGGGGATCTAAGCCGGTCGGTTGACACCTCAACCGATCGGTTGGGACCCATGAAATGGTCGGTTCACTTCTGAACCGGTTGGTTCGTGGTCCTGATCAGTTCCCGATTGACTTTTCCTCTTTTGTTTCAAATTGGTATCAAATACCAATCCTTGTTCCAATCAAATTGGGCAAGTGAAATGAAAAGAAATTTCTCACCAATCTTACTTTCCCAACTTGCTCAATTGGACCAGTTGAATCGATCGTTTCAACCTGTCCATGAGCCGATCGACTCACCAGTTGAGCCGATTGGTTCACCAAGCTCAGCCAATCGGTTCATCGCATGAGCCGATCGGTTGGGAGTGCAGATTGTGCAGAATCAGTCAATTGCAGTTTCAATCAATCTGATACTCTAATCAATCAGTACAACACCTTGAACACTATGATACTGAGCTATCAATTGATTGAGTGTTTAATTGAACTACTAAACTCCTTTAGTAATCAATCTAAACATTGTTTGTGGACAAACTCCTATTCCAGGTTAAATCCTATGTGTGTGACCCTACAGGTCCATGTCACATTGGCAGTGAAAGTCCATAACACTTTTGACTTCACAAGCAAAGAGCAGTTCCTAGTCACACATCAGTGCTACCCAAGTGAAATAGAAAGTTGGAGAACAACTTTCAATCCTACAATCCGTGAATGGTGTTACAGTGAATGTATAATTCCTTTGTCACTGATATCCTGAATGAACTCGAGGCATGGAACAGTCATCCTGTCAACATTCATTCATTTCCTTGATCTCAGAGCAGACTGGGTGAGATGTGTGTGACATCAATATCACATATTGATTCACACATGCATGCGCATGCCTTTCTCAATCCTACTCATCAAGTGGCCAAGGACATCAAACTCTCTCAGGAGGGACAAATCCCATATCTATCACTCACCCCTCAAAAGCCCTATGTGTCAAAGCCACCCAATCATCACCTTTATAACAACCCATGTTTCAGGACTGCGTTTGATGATGTCAAAGTGTACCCAATGACATGTTGAGTGTAGTGATTTCAGGTCTAAGAATCACACTCACCACCATCATTGTGAGAGTTGACTGTGACTACCAAGTCATGGTTCCATGTGTCACTCTCACTGTGGGTCTGTCCAGTACCTTGTTCTCTAACAAGTACCTATGTGCTTGATTTGATATCACTATATCATAACTAATGAGATTCTGTCATCAACCAACACACAATCTAGTCTTTAGTATTATTGATGTCTATGGTTATTTCCACAATAACAACTGACTAGGGACTAAACAAGAACGTATACTCTTAACATCCGTATGATCTCATCGTTTAGGTCCTGAACCTAAAAGCATACGCCATTGAGTAAAACCATTCTTTAGACATCTATCATGTTACACCATCATCTCAGAAACAGTTTAAACATATAGATCGGAATTGCCTTTATTATTATTGAAATCATTTACAAAGTATCCCATTACAATCATCATATGACTTGCTCTATGGGCATACATACCAACAGACTCCCACTTGCACTTAGAGCCAGTCACCAAGGAACCTCAGTCCTAGTGACCTAGCATGACCATCATGCTTCTTCTGAGAAAGGGCCTTAGTCAGTGGATCAGCTATGTTGTCATCAGTTGGTACTTTGCAAATCTTCACATCTCCTCGCTGTATGATCTCTCGTATGAGATGGAAGCGCTGCAGTATGTGCTTGGACCGCTGATGTGATTTGGGTTCCTTAGCTTGTGCAATAGCTCCATTATTGTCACAATAAAGCTCAATTGCATCACAGCTACTGGGAACTACACCAAGTTCAGAAATGAACTTCCTGATCCACACAGCCTCCTTTGCTGCATGTGAAGCAGCAATATACTCGGCCTCTGTGGTAGAATCGGTAACTGTTTCTTGCTTGGAACTCTTCCAGATCACATCTCCATTGTTAAGGAAAGATACAAATCCTGACTACGATCTGTAATCATCTTTATCGGTTTGGAAGCTTGCATCGGTGTAACCCTTTACAACCAACTCTTCCTCGCCGCCGTAAACAAGAAACTGATCCTTAGTCCTTCACAAGTACTTGAGGATGTTCTTTACGACTGTCCAGTGAGCATCCCCGGGATCTGACGGGTACCTGCTCGTCATGCTGAGAGCATACGAGACATCTGGGTGTGTGCACAACATAGCGTACATGATGGATCTGATGGCTGATGCATATGGGATCTCATTCATACGCTCCCTCTCTTCACAAGATTGGGGACATTGAGCTCTAGAGATGGTGACACCATGTAGCATGGGGATGTTGCCTCTCTTTGAGTTCTCCATGCTGTAGTGCTTCAGCACTTTGTCAATGTATGTGCTCTGACTTAGTCCGAGAAGCCTTCTAGATCTATCTCTATAGATCTTAATTCCTAGAATGTAGGATGCTTCTCCTAAGTCCTTCATTGAGAAAGTATTCCCAAGCCAAGTCTTTACCTTTTCTAAGGCTAAGACATCATTCCCCATCAATAGTATGTCATCCACATACAATATGAGGAATGTAGTCGAGCTCCCACTAACCTTCTTGTACACACAAGGTTCATCTTCATTTTGAATAAAGCCAAACACTTTGACTTCCTCATCAAATTGAAGATTCCAACTCTGAGATGCTTGCTTCAATCCATAGATTGACCTTTGCAGCTTACAAACTTTATTGGCATTCTTTGGATCTACAAAACCTTCAGGCTGTGTCATGTACACATCCTCATTTATATTCCCATTATGGAATGCGGTTTTAACATCCATCTGTCAAATCTCATATTCATAATAAGCTACAATAGCAAGCATGATCCTGATGGACTTAATCATGGCAACTGGAGAAAAGGTTTCGTCATAGTCAACACCTTGAACTTGTTGAAATCCCTTCGCAACCAATCTGCCTTTATAAGTTTGCACATTTCCATCCATGTCGCTCTTTTTCTTAAAGACCCACTTGCACCCTATGGGTTTTACCCCTTCAGGTAGTTCCAACAAAGTCCATACTTTGTTGGAGTACATGGATTCCATCTCGGATCTCATTGCTTCAAGCCATTTCTCAGAATCTGGTCCCTCCATAGCCTCTACGTAGGTAGTTGGATCATCATCTATGATCAACTCACCACCTTCCTGAGTCACAAGGTATCCAAACCTCTCAGGTTCAAGGCGGGTCCTACTAGATCTACGAGGTCCTTGTGTTACCAGAGGAGAATGAGATCCCACAACACCTTGTGAATCTCCATATTCCTCTCGTACATCTATTGGTTCAATGTTTTCTTATTGGTCTTGAACCTCTTCAAGCTCTATTTTCCTCCCACTGCTTCCTTTGGAAATAAATTCCTTCTCTAGGAACACAGCTGTCTTGGCAACAAACACTTTGTCGTTAGTAGGGTGGTATAGATAATATCCTCTCATTTCCTTGGGATATCCAACAAAATAACATTTATCGAATTTGGGTCCAAGCTTATCAGGAAACATTTTCCTAACGTAAGCCTCACAACCCCAAATCTTCAGAAAAGACAAATCGGGACGCTTCCCGAACCATATCTCATATGGTGTCTTTTGAAGTGATTTAGATGGTACACGGTTAAGTGTAAACACATCGGTTTCAAAAGCATGACCCCATAAGGAAATCGGAAGATCAACAAAACTCATCATTGATCGCACCATATCCAACAATGTGTGATTCCTTCTTTCAGACACACTGTTATGTTGTGGTGTTCCAGGCGGAATTCATTGTGATACAATACCACAGGCTCGCAGAAGGTCATCAAACTCCTGGCTTAAGTATTCTCCACCTCGATCGGATCGAAGTGCCTTAATACTTTTACCAAGTTGGTTATGTACTTCATTCATGAAATCCTTGAACCTTTCAAGGGTTTCTGACTTATGCTTCATCAGGTACACATAGCCATACCTACTGAAATCATCAGTGAAGGTAATGAAGTACTGACACCCATTTCTGGCATTAGTTCTAAAAGGCCCACATACATCAGTATGTATGAGTCCTAATAGATCACTAGCTCTCTCACCTTTACCTGAAAAGGGAGTCTTGGTCATCTTGCCCAATAAACAAGATTCACATGTCTCTATTGATTCATAATCAAAAGAGTCTAGATAACCATCTTTATGGAGTCTAGAAATGCGCTTCTCATTTATGTTCCCTAGACGACAATGCCAAAGATATGTTTTGTTTGAGTCGTTGAGTTATTTCTTTTTGGTGTTTACGTTGTATACACTTGTCTCCAAATCTATCAAGTATAGACCATAAGACATTGGGGCACTACCATAAAAGATCCCATCTTTAGAAATGGAACAATTTCCATTCTTAATAAGAAATTCATATCCATCCTTGTCCAAACAAGAGACAGAAATGATATTCCTATTTATGGAAGGTACATAATAGCAGTTCTTTAAGTCTATTATTAGCCCACTCGGTAGAGTTAACTCATAGGTTCCTACGGCACTGGCGGCAACCCTTGCCCCATTGGCAACATGTAGTTCAACCTCACCTTTCCCCAAAGGCCTACTTCTCTTAAGATCCTTCACATTTGAACAAATGTGAGATTCGCATCCGGTATCAAGTACCCATGACGAAGAAGTAGTAAAGTTAATCTCTATCATGTATACACCAGAAGTAGAGATCTCTATCTCTGACTTCTTCTTCCATTGTTCCTTCCATCCTCTCCATGTAGAAGAAATTGGTTTGGCGAGAGAACCCTTCTCTCCCTTACCTTTCATTCCATTGATCTCTATCAATGAACTTTCTTTCTTCTTCACTAACACTTTAAGCGTACATAGAGTGGATTCAAAGGCTCCTGGAATATCTGGATTGTGCGGAACACTTCTCACAGTCCTCAACCAGTTATGGAATTTGTTCTCAATTAATTTGCCCATTTTAAAAGATGATTCATTTGCCATTCTACAAGAGAAAATTGCATTTGTCAAAACTCCTTTTGATTTGATTTTAATAAAATTTGACGATAGTTAATTAGGCCTTTAATTAATTACCGCTCCCACTATTTTGACTCAAATTGACAACCCTCACCATCAATTCAGAAGATTGCAGCGTACAATCTTCTAGTGGGTCAAGATCCTAAAATCCTCTGAGCCATGGACCAGCTAGGGCTGTCACCCACAACTCAGATCTCCTAGGTAGGCAACTCTTGCCAATTGCATCATATGCAACTCTTGAAAGATGTCACATGGAACTCCTTGCCATGATCATCTCCATGCCTCAAGGTGTTAGATCCTATCTAGGTCACCTTGTTAAGTCCGACCCAAAGCCAACACGATGAATATGCACCCTGCTAGGGCAGACCCACATGTTCATCCTTCATGCTTCCATGAGATAGATGGTGCACCACGCTAGGGCGTGCCCACACTTGGTCAATCAAGATTTTCACGTGTGTCACATTTGGAAGGCATCAAAAACTTTAATATTTAATGAGGGATTTAGTTGTTATATACATATGCATATCCAATCACCACAATATATAGTACGTATCATATACATGCTATATCCCACAAAAAAACATGCGAAACAATAAAAGCAATGATTATGGCCATTCTATTGTGATTCCTCGAGCCAAGAGGAATCACGGTCATCTAGGTCTACATCACATGCAACATGTACAAGATGAAATCTATGCCTGCCTTTCTGGGTTTGATCAGCTCATCTCCATGAATGATCGGCTCACCATCAAGTTGGTTGTTCGGGTGCCACCAACCGATCGACTGGCTCCTCCAGCCGATCGGTTCACCGGTCATCGTGCATCTCCTCAGATCGCCACCCGCTCATCTCGCTACTCGAACCGGTCGTCTGGAACGTCAACCAATCGGTTCACGCCTTGAACTGATTGTCTCAGTCGTCGTCAGGTCGTCCGCTGTTCTTTGACATAATAGGAAATAAAATATATCCTATTTACAATTGAATTGTGAAACCCCTAATTACATTCGGGGGGAGCAAAGGTAGGAAAGAAGTCTTGAATTATTTCGAGTTACATCAGGAATAGGAAAAAGGGAATCAGTGCACAGACCGAGATGCAAGCAACCACATACAACCATACACAGATATAGGGTTTATAGGCCATAACCATGCTACACATCCACCACAAAACTCTTTTAAGGGAGACGCGTATTGAGTGCATTAATATTACATATCATATATGTATATTTGGGATTTGTGGATTGGACATTCATAAAGCCAATTTTATGCGCATCGTATGCAATAAATAAAGGCGACAAACCAAAATCAATCATATCAATAATCCTAAAATATAGAGAAGTTGACGTGGCTCTGATACCACTGTTGGGTTTTATGGGAGGCAGAGAAGTAGCGAAAACAAAAAAAATTCTCCCCAAAACCCAGAACAAAAGGAATCGTGTCAACGTCTATACAATAGGAAAGATGGTTTGTGGATGCATACCTTATCCCGAGGCTTGCTCGGTGACAGTACCTCGCGCCTTGCATGGTCTTCACCTCCGGTCTTGGACGGTGTCTGTGCAGCTCCTGGTCGCACCGGGACTGATGACTCCTGGTCTCACCGGGACTGTCGGGATTGACAGTTGTCCTCCGAGCGGCAGATGTCTCCCGCCTCTGCAGTCGTCCACACGGACTGCCTGGAACTCCAATCTCCTTGTCCCACAAGGAATCGGAAGGATTCGCACCCTCCTATCGGCGTACTAGTCGCCGACACACTCTCCTGCCACTAGTCGCTTTCTGCAGTTGTCTTTCCCTTGTTGTGCCTCCCTTATCAGGTAGCACTTGCTCGGGCTCTCTCGGTTACCAAAACCAGAGAGAGTGAAAACTTTACAGAGCAACTGGTTGCACTGATTTGTACTTTGAAAAGCCCCCAATACCCCTATATATAGGAGGGTCATGGGACAGGGTTCTCTATCCCGGGCAATGTGGGACTAAAGAAGGAGTAGAAGGGTTCGAGGTTTTCCACAAAAACAACCAACTGCGTAACCTGAACCGATCGTTTCACAACTGAAACGGTCGGTTGGGGATCTAAGCCAGGCAGTTGACACCTCGGCCGATCGGTTGGGACCCATGAAACGGTCGGTTCACTTCTGAACCGGTCGGTTCGTGGTCCTGATTAGTTCCCGATTGACTTTTCCTCTTTTGTTTCGAATTGTTATCAAATATCAGTCCTTGTTCCAATCAAATTGAGCAAGTGAAACGAAAAGAAATTTCTCACCAATCTTACTTTCCCAACTTGCTCGATTGAACCAGTTGAACCGATCGTTTCAACCTATCTGTGAGTCGATCGACTCACCAGTTGAGCCGATCGGTTCACCAAGCTCAGCCGATTGGTTCATCGCATGAGCCAATCGGTTGGGAGTGCAAATTGTACAGAATCAGTTAATTGCAGTTTCAATCAATCTGATACTCTAATCAATCATTCCAACACCTTGAACACTATGATACGGAGCTATCAATTGATTGAGTGTTTAATTGAACTACTAAACTCGTGCATGTGCATGCCTTTCTCAATCCTACTCATCAAGTGGCCAAGGACATCAAACTCCCTCAAGAGGGACAAATCCCATATCTATCACTCACCCCTCAAAAGCCCCATGTGTCAAAGCCACCCAATCATCACCTTTATAACAACCCATGTTTCAGGACTACGTTTGATGATGTCAAAGTGTACCCAATGACATATGTTGAGTGTAGTGATTTTAGGTCTAAGAATCACACTCACCACCATCACTATGAGAGTTGAATATGACTACCAAGTCATGGTTCCATGTGTCACTCTCACGGTGGGTCTATCCAGTACCTTGTTCTCTAACAAGTACCTATGTGCTTGGTTTGATATCACTATATCATGACTAATGAGATTTTGTCATCAACCAACACACAATCTAGTCTTTAGTATTATTGATGTCTATGGTTATTTCCACAATAACAACTGACTAGGGACTAAACAAGAATGTATACTCTTAACATCCGTATGATCTCATCATTTAGGTCCTGAACCTAAAAACATACGTCATTGAGTAAAACCATTCTTTAGACATCTATCATGTTACGCCATCATCTCAGAAACAGTTTAAACATATAGATCGGAAATTTCCTTTATTATTATTCAAATCATTTACAAAGTATCCCATTACAATCATGATATGACTTGCTCTATGGGCATACATACCAACATTAGGCCCATTGTTGTCACAATATACCTCAATTGAATCTTTGATGCTTGGAGCAACCCCAATTTCTAAGACAAACTTCTTGATCCAAACAACCTCCTTTGATGCATTCAGTGCATCAATATACTTAGCATATTTTGTAGAATCTGCAACTACTTCTTTCTTGGAACCCTTCCAACTCACAGCTATGTTTTTAAGGCAAAACACAAATCTTAATTGTGATTGATAATCATCTTTTTCAGTTTGGAAGCTTGCATTAGTGTAACCTTTTACCACCAACTCATCCTCTCTGCAGTAGATAAGGAACTTATCATTAGTTCCTCTCAAGTACTTAAGGATGTTCTTCACGACTGTCTAGTAAGCATCACCTAGATCTGACTGATATATTGTCATCATTCTCAAGGCATATGATACATCGAGATGAGTACATAGCATTGCATACATGATGGATCCAATCGTATATGCATGTGGAGTCCTACTCATGCATTCCCTTTCTTCATAAGAACTAGGGCACTGAGCTCTAGAGATGGCAGCTCCATGAAACATGGGAAAGTTTCTCCTCTTTAAGTTTTCCATGTTGAACCTCTTCAACACTTTGTCAATGTATATGCTATGAATTAGTCCAAGAAACCTTTTAGATCTATCTCTATAGATCTTGATTCCTACGATGTAGGATGCTTCACCCAAGTCCTTCATTGAGAATGTATTTCCAAGACAGGTCTTTACCATCTATAAGTTTGGGATGTCGTTCCCCATCAATAGTATGTCATCTACATACAATATGAGGAATACAATCATACTGCCACTAACCTTCTTATACACACATGGTTCATCTTCATTATGACTAAAGCCTAACTCTTTGACTATTTTGTCAAATAAAAAATTCTAGATCTGAGGTGCTTACTTCTATCCATAGATTGACCATTGTAGCTCACATACTTTATTTGCATCCTTTACCCTCAGGTTGTGTCATGTACACATCCTCAAGAAGATTCTCATTAAGAAATGTAGTTTTAACATCCATCTTCCAAATCTCATAGTCATTATAAGTTGCAATGACAAGCATGATCCTAATGAACTTAACCATGGAAACTGGGGAAAAGGTTTTGTCATAGTCAACACCTTGAACCTGTATGAAACCATTTACAACCAATCTTCCCTTATAGGTTCGTACTTTTCCATCCATGTCGGTCTTCTTCTTGAAGACTCATTTGCACACTATGGGTTTTACCCCTTTAGGTGGATCCACCAAGGTCCATACCTTGTTGGTGTATATGGATTCCATCTTAGATATCATGGTCTCAAGCTATTTCCCAGACTTTGGTCCCTTAGTTTCTTTTAGATAGGTTGTTGGCTCATCATCTATGACCAACTCACTACCATCATGTTGTTACAAAATAACCAAATCTTTCAGGTTCGAGGCATTTCCTAGTAGATCTACAAGGTTCCTGTGTTTCTTGAGGAATTTGATATTCTACATCAAATTGTGATTGTCCTTGTTCCTCTACTACATATACTGGTTCAATGTTTTCTTGTTGGTATCAAACCTCTTCGAGTTCAACTCTCCTCCCACTGATTCCTTTTGAAATAAATTTCTTTTCTAGGAATTCAACATCTCTGGAAACTAACACCATTTTGTCAGATAGGGAATAAAAGTAGTATCCTTTGGTTTCCTTAGGATATCCAACAAAATAACACTTATCAGATTTGGGTCCAATCTTTCCTGGGAATGACTTTCTCACATAAGCTTCAC